>JADDOH010006251.1:0-223754 GCA_016648135.1 Agrypnia vestita | reverse complement strand
TAGAGCCATTTATAATTGATGAACAACATGGATTTAGGAAAGGCCGCTCGGTTGAGACAAATCTGATGGTCTTCACAAATTACGTCATGGAAGCTCTGGACACGGGACATCAGGTAGACTGTTCATATAATGACTTCGCCAAAGCCTTTGATATAGTCAACCATGATGTCTTATTGAAAAGGTTGTATGAGATTGGTTTTTCGGATGGTATGCTAAAATTAATGGCGAGCTACCTCCAAAATAGGAACCAATACGTCTCCTACGGCCTATTCGCGTCAGAGTGCTTCTTTACCTTCTCGGGTGTCCAACAAGGATCTAACCTGGGTCCATTGTTGTTTTCGATTTTTATTAATAATATAAAAAATGTAATTTTAAACTCGCGCTTTCTGTTATTTGCGGATGACTTAAAGCTTTTCTTAAAGGTGTCAACTTTGGACGATTTTCGTCTTCTCCAAGCAGATATATCAAATATATGTGAATGGGGAAGACGAAATAAATTTTTGTTTAATGTTTCCAAGTGTTCGGTTACATCCTTCACTAGGGCCCAAAAAACTCTATTTTTTCGCTACAAAATGAACGATCAAAATCTGACAAGAACATCAAATGTTAAAGATCTAGGTGTTAGATTTGTAAGCAACCTAACATTTCACGATCACATAGAGACGATCAGTGGTAATGCTCTGAGAATGTTAGGATTTGTTCTGCGTACTGCCAGGGTGTTCGAGAATACCCGCGTACTCAGAACTCTTTACAACTCCTCGGTGCGGAGTAGACCTCCAGAGTGGCTCGATGATCTGGGGGCCACATGAGGGCAAGTACTCTCTTATGGTGGAGAAAGTCCAAAAGAAGTTTCTGAGATATCTCTACTGAGAGAGTACGGGCATTATCCTTGGCTTTACCCAACCGAGTTTCTCCAGCGTATGCTTGGCTACAATAGTCTAGAGACTAGAAGGAATGTGTATTTGATTACACATTTTATTCGATTGTTGCGCGGTATGATCGATAATCCTGAAATTATGCAGAGCATTGGTTTGTATTTTCCTGATAATTACATTAGACATCGTCAGCATAGATTGTTTCACATTCCAATATACAGGACCAACCTGCCGATGGTTATGCCTGTTGGAAGAGCCACAGCTATGCTGAACAAAATTGCTTTGGGTATTGATATATTCCATGTGTCTGAGGGGGTTTTCAGAAGCGGGATTCTCCTACACCTTTGACCAGATTTTATGTTATTTTTAATTTATTAAATATTTTTATTTTTGATATATACTTCCTAATATGTATGCCTTAAACATTTTGTTTGTCATGTACATATTATCATTAAATAAATTGAATTGAATTGAATTGAATATTGGTGAAAGAATTTTTGAAATTGAATGAATAGTTTTGGAGGTTACCACCGACATCCATACTTATAAACTTACAAACTCACAAACTTTACCTCTTTATATATTAGTATAGAAGTATAGATATAGATTAGTATAGATACATATAGATTAGAATAGATAGATATAGATTAGAATAGATTAATAATTAATAATTAAATAGACAACGTCACTTTACCCGAATTACCTAAACTTTACGCTGTTCTTTAAATTAAACTATTTTGTAATGTATCACTCATATATGAACCCTTTATTATCGCTGGGTAAACACTCTATTTAACACTTGTAGAACATTCAATTCTCCGGATCGAATTTATCATTTATTTTCAACGCCAGTCAGATTATTTCGCTCGAAATCTATCGCTTCGCAAGTCACTTCACACTGAACGATTCATCAAAACAAGAAAACTCTTGCTCCGCGGCGTAGTTCCGTATTTACACCAAAAAACTGGATTATCGAACCTCCTAGATAATTCTAGTGATTAGGAGAAGATTGGTTGTAGATTTCTGTAGACCGTTCTCGATGTTTCCGTACTGTTGTTTTAAGTGACATATTACCAGGGGTTCAGACAGTGCGTAAATTCTTTTAAGCATATCTCGTTACAATATCAATAGTGTCACCACAAAATCATTTTGCTCTTTGAAGAAATTTAATAATAATTAAGCATTTAATTTTACTTTCTACAAGTGTGCTCACGAGAAATTGGTTCAACTGATCGTTTTTTCTCGTCTTGGCTTTACGCACATTCTTGCGTAAGTACGCGGGACAGGAAAACCTGTTTTGCGATTCAAGACATCCATTTTCGCTGCGTGTTTTGATCATCCTTGTGTAAATGGGACGAAATATATTATAATGGATTTCGATACATTTTTAAAACAGTAGCAGTAAAAACTTTCATATGGCAATTTTGGAATTTCTAGGTCAACGCAACTATTCTTAGCACACGAATTCTATCTTGAAATACGGAGCTTTTAAATATTGATTCAAATGACATCAAGAAAATGATTGATAATTTTAATATTGAATTAAAAATTATTAAACAGATCGCGTTTAATAATGGTTATGATAAAAAATTAATTGATATTATGTTAAATGTGAACTGCAGTGAACTGTAGATCGGTCCGCAGTTCGGAAAAAATCATATATGACCTGTGTGACTCACATGACGTTGTCTTAATTCAGGAAACGTGGCTACTCCCTACGGACATAGAATTCCTATCTTATATACATCCCGATTTCAACAGCTTGGGTACCTCTGCCGTCAATACATCCATGGGTCCGATGCTCGGCAGGCCGCACGGAGGAGTGGGGGTGCTGTATAGACAAAGTCTCAGGGCTGCCACTATCCCATTGAATAGCTGTCGAATGGCGGGTATTGAAGTGAAACTAACGTCAGAAACATTGTGCATCTTCACCTTGTACATGCCAACTTGCACTGCAGATCATTTCGAGGAATATGCCAACTGTCTCGCCACCTTGCAAGCAATTATCGACGAAAAGGATTACACCAACTCCATCATTATCGGAGATTTCAACGCAAATCCAGACTCTCTCTTCGGAACAGAACTGAAATCTTTTTGTCAAGAGTACGATTATATATGTGCCGATACCGAAATATTACCAGAAGACTCTTATACGTTTATCAGCGACGCGCATCATACAACCAGATGGTTAGACCATTGTCTAGTGACAAAAAATTTATTCAAGCAGATATTAGATATGAAAATACACTACGATGTAGACTGGACAGATCATCGGCCTCTCGAGTTGATCCTACAGACGGAAGGAATACCAACAACCGAAGTACTTACAAGCAAGAAAACTGACCGAGCAATATGGAAACCAAAAGGTGCATGCGATATCAAAAGGTATAACACTGCTTCACAAGTATTACTACAAATGATTCAAGAAGAGGCTATAAGGAATGAGAGAAGCGACAACCCTGCAAGTGCGAATACTGACGCGCTCTACACACGAATAGTAGACGCACTTCGAAATGCCACGATCTCAACATTTGACAATCGTAAACATAGCTCGAAACGATATAAACAAATATGCGGATGGAATGATTTTGTTGCACAAAAATATGCGGAATCCAGATACGCGATGTTGATTTGGATCGAAAATGGCAGACCACTGGTAGGCCCGATCGCAGAGGAAAGAAAATTAAAGCGTGCAGCGTTTAAACTGGCCCTGAAAAAATGTCAGAAGGAAGCAGAGCAAATACAGATGGATAAAATAGCTAGGGACCTAGATAATCGTGACTTCAGACAGTTTTGGAATAAATCGAATAAAAATTGCAATATGCGGTGTAAAATTCCAAGTAACATAAATGGAGAAACGAATCCCAAAGCAATCGCAAACATTTTCGCAGACCATTTTACCACCCTAACTCCGACCTCTCTGATCTCCTCGAGTGGACCGCCAATTAATCCAACAACAACTGAAGGTAATGGACTTTCGATTACTGTGAACATGGTCAATACCGCCCTGAAACATATGAAAGCTGGTAAATCGGCAGGCCACGACGGACTAAGCATTGAACATGTCAAACACGCGGGAGGACCAATTTTACAGCTCCTGGCGAGGTTGTTTACTGGCATTATAAAGAATGGGCAATTACCGAGTAATATGACGAGGACCATAATTACACCCATTCTTAAATCCAAACTATCGGACTCAACCTCCCACGAGAGCTACAGACCAATCTCGATTGCCACAACCATCGCGAGATTATTCGAACGCGTGCTGCTAGATCAGGTCGAATCTAGCATGGAAACTAACGACAACCAGATGGGTTTCAAAAAACAGACCTCTACCGACGCTGCAATATTTACTGTAAAACGGACACTGGAGTACTACAGAAACAAAAAGACGACTTCATACGCATGTTTCCTAGACTTGAGCAAGGCTTTCGACAGAGTTTCTCACCCTTTACTTTGGGCAAAACTCAGGGAAAGAGGCAAACCATCGGAGGTAATACGTATCCTTGACTCGTGGCACAGACAACAGGAAAACCAAGTAAGGTGGAGAGACAGTCTTTCCGAACCTGTTCACATGACGAGCGGCGTCAGACAGGGAGGGTGCATGTCCCCAATACTGTTCAACCTTTATATGGACGAACTCACTCAAAGGCTAAACAACGCGGGGGTAGGCTGTCACATCGGAGGACAGTGTCTTAACAACATCAGTTATGCTGACGATATGGTACTGATGGCACCGTCTATAAGAGGACTACGCGTTCTTCTAAAGGTCTGTGAAGTGTTTGCTGAAGAAACAAACATGCTCTATAACCCTAATAAAACAGCACTGTTGGTTATAAAGTATGGTCAGGGCCCAACAAGTATTCCTCCAGTTACTCTGAACGGTGTGGTCCTGAAGGTGACCGAAAGAACGAAATATCTAGGACACATAATTACAAATAATCTAATGGACGACGACGATATTGACAGGCAAAGACGAGCTCTCAGTGTGAAAGCGAATATGCTGTGTAGAAGGTTTCGTCTCTGTAGCACCGCTGTAAAAAGAACGCTCTTCCTTGCCTTCTGTGCAACATTATATACATGTGAACTCTGGACAAATTATAAAAAGAGCAGCATAGAAAGACTTCGCATACAATATAACAACGCCTTTCGTATGATGTTTGGCCTTCCCAGATATTGCAGCGCTTCCGGTATGTTCACTGAGGGGCGTGTTCCCAACTTTGCAGCCCTCTTAAGATCCAGGGTGGCAGGGATGAGGGAAAGGATATACAGCTCCGGAAATATCCTTATCCTGGAAGCCCGTCTTACTCCAGAATCCAGCATCGATGCACACTGGAGAAAGATACTGGCCCCGCATAATTGACTTGCCATCGCTCGCTAAAGCCGATATTTTACCGTATATTTCTTTTGATTACTTCTAATACTTCTCTTCTATTTTATATGTTCTTCTTCTATTTTACTATTTCTCTTTTGTTTTTATATAATATTTTTAATGTGTGTATTTTCTTTTATATGGAATGTGTGGGATTGCACGAACCTCCCCACATTCTGGAATAAAGCTATATTTATTTATTTATTTATTTTATTTAAATAAAAAGTAAAAGATTTTTTTTTTAAATCTTTTGTTTACCCTTCAATTTTTGATTCTGATAAACATTGGAGGAAAATTATATTTATAAATAATGAAATTTCTAATTCAATAGTTAAAAATATCTCAAATGTTATTCAACCAGCTTTTTATACTAATAATAAATTTAAAAAATACATATTAAATAATAAAGATAACGATAATTTTTTTAAAAAATCGGGTGTTTATAAATTAATTTGTAATGATTGTAATTATTTTTATACAGGAAAAACGTGTAAAATTTTGAAATTAGAGTTAAGAAACACTTAAGGTGTTTAAATAGTAATAATTATTCTGAATTTTCTAACCATCTTTTAGCTATGGATCATTCTTTTGATATTAATAAGGGTTTACAAATTTTACATACAAATTATACAGAATCACAGATTATAGAAATTTTGAAAATAAGAAATGGTGTAAATAGTAAATTGAATATTATAAATAATCAGGTCCTTTTTGCAAATAGTTATCTTTTAAATTTATTTTCATGTTAAGTAGGTAGTTTATATTATCATTTTACATATATAACTTAATAATATTTTGATCTACACTTCGATTTTTAAATTTTATTTTTCTTATCCTGACGAAGAAGCCATTGGCTTCGAAAGTTAATTTATATAAATTAAATTTTGATTTTTTTATAATTTTGAAATCTTCTCAAAGCTAAAATAAATTGAAAATCAAATTAATTAATCAATTAGAAAGACATGCAGAAAAATCTAATCCCCGAAAAAATATTTGGCTGCTACCTGGATTCGAACCACGGATCTCCTCATATCCGGGCAGGCGCGTTATCCAGTTACGCTATAGCGGCATAAAATATGTCTTGATTGATGATGTCACCCTGGGGATGAAATACAATACTGTGTTCTAAAGGATTTTAACATACTCTGAATGTATTCTGAAAATGTTATATTATATAGGGTTATTTGGAAAACATTAATAACATCGCAAGACTATATTCCTGTCTTGATTATGAGCCGAAAATCTTCAAGCAGCCATGAATGTTCCACATAGGACCAAGATCGACGGTCCGAAGAAGAAAAATATATATGTGCCAAACATCTGTTGAATTGAAAAGTGTATTTTTATTGAAGAATGTATTTGATATTAAAAAATAAATGTCTTGGTAAAATTATAGGGTCCACGCCGTAACAGGCGGACAAATTTATAGGATTGGAACCATGTTTATTGTTAGATTTAATATGCCTGTAATTTATATTTCTGTATAAACTGCCAAGGGGGTTCCCGGTAATGAGTCATTAGGGCGACGTACAGTGGGTCTAAACTGTAATTTGAGTGACTTAGGAACCAACATTCTTTTTTTAGTTTTTTCTTTATGCGGATGAATAGAGCTCATTTACTTTATCAATAGTTATCCTATGAAACTTTTTCCTAAACTTTATAGTTTAGGCAAAAAAATGTTTTGTATTTTTTGTATGGAGCGGATCGAATAAAATAAAATTTCTCTTAAGTAGTGACTGACTCCGCTTTGAAACCTTTTTTTCTCATTCCTTGTCTAGTCTACTATCGTTTTATGTTATGAACATGTGCATAGACTTGCAACTCTGCCAGATAAATGGATCGAAAAAAAACGTATATATTTATTATTTTATTTTTTATTTGTCAAACTAAATATGAAATAGTAAGTAAAAGTGTATAATAACACAAATAATCACATAAAACTATAAAGATTACGAAAAAGTTTCATAGAACAATTATTGATAAGATTAATGAGAAGAAAAAAATAAAAAAAGAAGGTTGATCCCTAAGTCACTCAAATTACAGTTTCGACCCACTGTGCGATGGACAGCGGCCGTGTGGGGTAATTAAAATGCCTTTATGACTCACTCAGGCCGCGGTCGCGCATAATTTTATGTAAATTAAATTGTTTAAAATAAAAACGATCGGATAGTCGTCCGAGACTTCGTGAGACCCAGCGATGGACCACTGTAAGGTGCGCCAATGAAAGGGCTTTATCTTTATTGTGAAAACGCAAGCGGTCCGTGGTGACGAAAGCTACGCTGTGGAATTTTTGTGTATGGCGCTATTTGGCGATTGTAAGTCACCAGAGCGCTCAATACCCAAATCATTTTAATCTGAATGCCAAGGAATACACGATGCGATTGTACGCGACGCAAGATCGCCGCGTACGTGGGGAAATCAAATGGGATTAATGGACTGAGTGGACTGTATTTGGATCGAGAAAGACAGGACGTTTCGTCTCACCTTTTTGTCTCTTGGTGTCCTTCGTAGCGATGTCACTTCACCAAACAACTGTTTTACTTGTATGGCCACCAACGTTCATTACTTCCGAAGTTCGGCGGTGACGAGAATATAGAATGTTTCTATATGCACAAATAAAAACGAGACGAAAATTGAAGCTTTTGACAACGAGACTTGTCGAAACGAAAGGAGGAATGGAACTAGTTGAGGGTAGGATATTTTTCGATAGGGACCAATCAGTGTTGCCACATAAGAAAAGAACAATATTCTTTTGAATCGATTTCTGTGCCAACGTGACGTCACGAATATCGAACAGCGATAATAAAATAATTGAATTTGCATCACATAAACTTTATTTGTGAGGGCTGACACGTCCGGTTATTAATCTGTGTATTGAATCTACATGCAGGCGTGTCAGACACATATATTGACATATGAGTCATTAGCGGGAAATACGAGAGAACAGATTAATCATCAAAAAACTGGCGCGCTGCACAGAAAGCGCTGGCCGGAACACGGTATTGCAGCTCCCTAAGGGGTTTTTCGCCGCCCGGAACGCGCAGCCTCCGTGGTCCACGACGTGACGCCGATGCGTACAATTAAAATAAACATCCCCTCTCTCATTAATCCAATTTTGGCAGTTATTTTCCAGTTATATTGGCTGGACAGAAATATAAAGGTTGCGAAATCAAATCACAGTTCGTTCAGTGCGTAGTTTCTTACAAAGTTATTCTGTCGGTTTCGCTACGTTTCCTTCTGAAACAAAAGTTTGTTTCTTTTATTTCTTGTTGTGTAAATTCTGTGACCTCGAAATCCCTAATAGATACACCTTAGATTGTAGCTCTGCTCTCCGGTATTTTTAAAAGTATCATCGTCATCATCAAGAATAGAAGCGAGTTTGTGCCTCGTCGTCAGCGGATATCCAGATGCCCAGAGCCGCAGCGGGTGAGCAAGTAATCGGGGATCCACCACATGAAAAATATTGTCTGTTACGGTCGTGTCTGTCCGTAACAATTACCTAATTAATATCAATAGTTATGGAGTTATGCAATTTCTAAGTTTGCATTTTAATTATTATTATTATTTAATTATATTATAATTAATTATTGCATTAAATATATCGGACTTATTTTTTATAAAGCATTGAACTATCATCACAGTAACTTATATCGATTACGAAAAATTCATTCGTCGTAATACAAGTTAAATAAAATCATAAAAACCCTGCAGAAACTCGAATGGGAATGTTTTCGAATTGCAATTCGAAGACTTTTATTATTTTATTTGACTTGTATAAAAGGGAATAAATTTTTCATAATCGTTATAAGTTACTGTAATGATACAACGTTTTACAAAAATGAAGTCAGAAATATTGAAAAAATGCAAACTTTGGTGTCGTATACCTACCTCCATAACTATTGAATTAGTAGGTCATTGTTACTTGAACATTTTCGACTCATAATCAAGGCAGAAATATAGTCTAACGAGGTTATTAATGTTTTCCAAATAACCCTTAATTAGGTTGATTCGGCATTGTTTTAATAGTTTTATGGTTAATGCTGTACCAAAAAAGAAAATAAACTCAAAACATATAACCTGAAACTATCATTCAAAGGTGCAGTCACCATCAAGGTCCATCACTGCTTCCTATCTGCTTGGAAGATGGTACAGATCCGGGTCAGTTTACATCGCCCGCTGCGCAGATACAACTATATCTGAGTTCAGACAGGTCTGGGAACTCGGAGAGATTTTTTGAAAACGATTATCTCAATCAGCGCTCGGTGAGCATGACGAACTAGTAAATCGGAAAGGCGTAGGATAAATATCGTTTTAAAATTGTCTCTGTTTAAAAATCAAAAAGATTTCCCCGACAAAATAAAACGAATTAATTCACAGATTTTTCCATATTTGAATGCCACTTACGAAGGTTTAAACCTGTTCTATGGGAGAAATAAATTCCCCCGATTTTAAATGATTCATTTTGAATAAATGTTTCGATATTTGGATGCCGCTTAACTGGTTACGAATAAAACAAGGGATTTGCATATTGTATTTTACAAAAATTATGTGCACATGTTATACAAGTTTCTATAAAGCCTGTATGAGCTGACTCAAGTGAGCCATTTGGATCAGTTAAGCAGCTGTTAAGCCCTGGCCCATCGTATAAGAGACTAAATAGCTTCGTCTCTGTGAGGCTTCTATAATTCATCTTGATTAAATAATAATCCCGCAGAGGACAAATCAAGTAATTGTGTTCTCAGAACAAACATATAGAAATTTTGTTAGAAATATATTCTTGTTATAAATAATGTCACCACAAAATCATTTTGCCTTTAGTAATTAAATCGTATAATTGAATAAGATTTTATTGACAAATAATGAAATAAAACAATGAACTTTGTTTTTTTCTACTTATAATTATTTGAGCACTTGTTTCACTACATGTTTCGGAAACGTCCGTTTCCTTCATCAGGTGGATTAAGACTGAGGTATGTAGGAGTGGTTGTCTGGTGTGTGGGTTGTGGATTCGGTAGAAGTGGAGGGGGTATCTAGGTGGTGGGATTTTATTGCATCAAACCGAAGCCTCTTTGAAAATAAATAGTAATATTTATTTAAGTACACAAATAAAAGGTAGGTAGGTAACCATGAAATGTTGTATTTTATGAGGAAAAATAAACAACATTTCATTTTAAGACCCGTTAATCAGACTGAAGGTTTTGATGGCCCCTTCAATGCAGCGGCGCACTATGGGGCGAACGGACGAATAACTAACTAACTAACTAACCATCACGCCGTTTCCCCGCAGGGGTAGGCAGAGAGGATTGAACGCCACACTCTTCTATCCTGGCACACCACTTTTGCTTCGGCCACATTCATACACCTTCTCATACACGTTCTACGGTTGTCGCGGCTTTTAACAGGGCCATCCTCAAATACTTGTTGTACCTGAGCGTGCCAGGTCTTCATAACTTCAAAACTAAAAGGAATATTGGAGTGAAATTTGAAATGAATGCTTAGTAATAAGTGTTTTTTTTTATATTTTATTAAGAAAAAAAAATATTTTTTTAACAAAACCATGAACAAAACTCTTTGAAAGTAACATTTAATGATTTTCTGCAAATCCTCCATTATGTACCGCTAGTTTTGACTCGGTAGATATATTTCTATTAGAAATTATTGCATCGTTCATCCTATTCCCCGCAGTCACTCTCCTCTCGATATCTTTTTCAACATTTCCTCTTCTATCGAACATACTTCCCAAGTACACAAACTCATCTATTTGTTCCAAACATTCATTGTCTACAATGCCAACTAGTATTTCACACGTTGTCTTACTTTTCTCCTTCTCGAATATCGTTACTTTTAACTTGTTTACATTCATAATAAGGTGCATACATCATGCATCCTGCTTACTCGACTCTGTAAGTCTTGTCCGCTATTTGCCATTAATACTGCATCATATGCGAACAGTAAAAAGCATACAACCTAATCACTCATTTTCACTCCTACATTCATATATTCCAGTTCTTTTACCCAATTATCCATGTACAAGTTGAACAGCTATAGAAGGTACATAAGTAGAATGAATAAAATATCTTTTACATATATTTACATTCCCATTTTTTATTGTTTTATGTAACCGGATAACATCTGTGTAGGTACAGTTGCCGGCAAACTTCTTGAAATTTTTTGGCGTAGTGAGGGAATGCGCAGAAGACAAATTTTGGGTCTAGTTGGTGGAATGGTACATGCGCAAACTTCCCCCCACTGCGCCGAAAAATTTCAAGATGTTTGCCGGCTACTGTAAATAATAAATTCTTTAATAACCATTGAAATTAATTAAAAGTGTCATCCCTTTATTTTGTGTATGAATAAATTAACACGAAATGAGTGCAAATAAGTAAATCTTCGATGTTTATAGCGTTAATTTTGTGGTTGGACGTGATTATTAATTTTAATTAAACAACTTTGTAATAACCACTTAACTAGTAACTCACGGTTTCGTTTATTTTCTTTCGGTTTCGAAAATACCACTGTATTTTCATTAGGAATTCATTAGGCGCAAAATTACTATATTTTATATATTCTAGCAAATAAATCAATTTTCGAACGGGGGCATGGATACAGCTATGGTGGGGGTAATTGAGAAGTGGACGCCGAAATAGGGAATATGTCGTATATGGAATAGCCCGTCACTTGACATATTCCCCATTTCGGCGTCCACTTCTCAATTACCCACACCATAGCTGTAGCCACGCCCTCGTTCAAAAATTGATTTGTTTGCTAGAATAAATAATGGATAGTTAGTTTGCGTCCGTCCTTATGAAGATACAGTGGTATCGAAACCGGTAGGCGTTGAGTTACTAGTTAAGTGGTCATTAAAATTAAATAATAAGCAAATAACTATGTTTTAATTTAATAAATTTATACTCACATCATTTTGGTTAAATTTTTTTTCACATATTTTAACAGTCCGAGAAGTTAATAACAATACATACATGTATCAAAATATATATCTTTAAAATATATAAGTAATGTAAACTCTTGATTATCAGGGGTTTAAGGGGAAAAAATTAATATTAGTAATGTAAAGTCTTGATTATCAGAAGTGGTAGGGAAAAAAATTAACCCATTATGAGAGGAAAAGAAAACAGAAGGGAAAAAAGAGCAAACAAAGCATAGGAATCAGCCCACAATCATCGTCTTTGGATGTCCAAGATTCTCCAGAACTTGTGGATCCAGCATTAGACCTTAAGCCACCTGAAGACCCACAATAATCGCTAGAGACAGTCCTCCTCGGACACTAGGGCCATCGAAGAATAGGCATCATATTATTTTATTAAAAAAAAAAGATGTTCAAAGTCTCCTGAGACAAAAAATGTGTGGTGATACCACAAAACATAATAATATTTTACATAACATATGAATGTTCAAAGATGTATTGTTCTCCGTTCAACAGAAAATGGTTTTTTTGCAATGAGAGTTCATCGAAATCTTGAATTGTTTTAAGTCCAAACCAAAAAATAGGGAATCCCAAATGCCCGTCATATTCTCACGAAATGATATTGAAGTTGTAAGTTGAATTATATGACGTACCCGGTTAACAATAGACATTTCGAGTTTTTTTCACGGACCTATTTCTTCACCTGTATAATTAACGCTTGGATATTACTGGATTAAATTTTTTTTATATGCTGTTTAAACTATGATATAATCTCAAAGACGTATCCTGTTCTTTTGATACTTGCATTATTATAAGATTGTACAGGGTGTTAAAATTAATGATCATAATAATCAACAAAATTCTACCAAGATTAATAACTCACTTATTTAATTTATATGCTAAAAAGAGTTAAATTTCTATAATTTATTATCACAGGATGTGGCTGTGTGAAGTAAATGAAATATCATTAATTTATCTTTTAGGTCTTTCTTAATTTTGTGTCTCATAAATTGCGTGGAAGTTTATTTAATATTTTTGGTATTACATATTTTACGTCCCTTGGCCATATTTATTAGTTAACAAGACAAATAAAATTATTAAAACTTTCAAGATTTTAATTAAACTTTTCCGAAGAAAAATTTTTATTAAAGTTTCTGCAAGGCGTTTTAAAAACTTGTAATAAAATTTTTGAAGTCCATGATTATAGATATTTTTCACAAAACTTGAAATATTTTCCATTTATGAGGCAAGAATCTATCTATAAAACATCGTGGACTAGATATATTACATCCCGTACAGCTATCGCATAATCATTAATTTATGTATTTATCTGTCTAAGGCGTACCTTAATACCACAGGAAGTGCTAATACAATTTGTAAGTTATTGCCTTGTACATAAATTACAAATGGCGCAATGCTGTAGTACTAGTAGTTTAAATTGCTTAAAAATGAATGTTTCAGGAATACACTACGAATGCAAAATAAAGTAAGTACAAAACTTACGATGCTAGCCAAGACGCAAACCACAGAATTTTAATTTAATTCTATTTGAAACGTGTTTCATGGAGCGTAGTAAGAAAGTTAATAGCCATACAATCGAATGAAATCAGCACGCACAGCTAATAAATATGACGCGATGGTAGAATTAGGAGGAACTACGCACTATCGAGATCCCTCGAGCGGTCCACTGGATTCTGGAAACATCGAGAAAACGACATGAACACGGATCTATAAAAGCGAGGGCGCCGAGCTGCGCGGAACAGTTTTTGTTGTAGACAGCGCCACAGAAAACAAAACGGTGCGGCGGCTAGTGTGGCCAGAGCGTGTGTATTCCAGCGACAGTAAATCAAGAAAGTACCCACCGGCAAGCGAGAAGTTTTGTAGTGCGAACCTTAGCGATTTAAGCAACTAATTTATTTTTAGTGTTTCGTTTGCTCCGACAGACATTCAATGCATCTTTTTGTTTGTAAACTTTAGATAATATTTCAGCATTGTGCTATTTATCAACATTTTGCCTTAGCAGATCACATTTAGTTCGTTTTTGTTTCATATTTTATGTTCTCTGGTTTTTTAGAGATAGAAGCAGAAAGGGGCGGAGACCCTCCCTATCCCGGAACTGTCAAGGAAGTGTCTACTTCCGCATCAGTTCCTCTCAGCACATCATCCCGTGAATTTATTTTTAATCAAAGTTTACAAGCTGTGTTAGTATTTGAGAAACAAAAGATTACAGAAGAAAAAGATAAAGTAGAAACAAAAGTACATTAGAATGTAAGATACTTCGACTTTCTATCTCTTAGTGTATCTGTTGGGTTTCAAATTTATTTATTACATGTAATAAAGATAATGTACATATCACCAACAAACAAATGAATAAAAACAATACATTAATTATCTTATCATACGTTTACGTGCTACTCTATAGTCCGACAGAGAAGTAGTAAAGGCAACCATCACAGATACGTTTTGGTCCCACTAGCGCAACCACGGACCCCTTTAGAAAATTCACTCTGTCCAGGTAACAACAAACCACAGGAGAGTGTCATAGAGATTACTCTTTCAGCTCTCCAAGGCAACCGGTCTTAAACTAACATCGCCCAGCGGGAGACCCATACTCTAATGAACTCTCGGAAAATTCCGAGTTTATCAGGTTTAAATGCACCCTTTCGATTCTTGCAATATGTGTTTAACCATAAGGTCACCAAATAACTGACGAATATTCGAAGATACTTCGTACTAGTGATATAAGTTATTTGGAACAGATTACCTTCTGTTTAAAGACAGTTTAACACTCAGTTTTTTTTGTACAAACGATCTGTTACAATTAAAAAATTTTGAAAGATACTAAATGGTTTATCAAATTTACGAAATACTGAAAATATTAGTAGGTACACACGAATCGAAAAAAAATCCAAACTACATTATTTTAATAATTCGGTAATACCTACCTTTCAAAGTTCGAAGCAATTACTTTGTGGGTGAAAATTTTAAAAATTCATTACAGTTAACTTTAGTTAATATCGTTAATTTAATTGACTGACAATTAGATACGTACATTTAACTACTTATTTGACACCTAATGCACACTATTATATTTTCCGCCCTCCTTTAGAATATTCGATAAAAAATCGTAACATTAAAATATATTAAAATTTATTTCTTAATAAGAGGTTTTAGTTCTCTGTATATAATACGACCTCTCTGGATCGAGTAAAATAATCTGAAAAGATAGTGATCAAATAACTTTTACGGTATTGCCACGTGGTTTTAGTTCTCTTTATATAATACGACTTCTCTTAATAAGTGGTTTTAGTTCTCTGTATATAATATGACCTCTCTGGATCGAGTCGAATAATCTGAAAAGATAGTGATCAAATACTTTTTATGGTATTGCCACGAAATACATAAACTCAGGCACACCCTGATTTTGACACGGTATTGCAAACAATTCTCGATTCAGATACAAACGCGGATTGCTCAGGCACTAACTACTTCCTGTAGCAAAATAATGCGCGTGATCCACCAAACTAAGGTGCAGACAGCGTTGACCTGAATATCTGCAAAATGGTTTGTAATTTTTTTAGTATTTTAGATTTTTTGTAGCTTATTTTATTACACCAGACTAAGGCAGCTCTGTAGATAAAGTTTGGTAAATTTGATTTTTTTTAAGTGGACTAAAGGATTTTTTGCTCTATTTCTTACTCATCAAATTTATGTGTTAATATATAATACCCAATGCGTTGCACGGATTATGGATTTAGTTAAAAATAAATGTGTTGTGGAGAACGAAGGTTCCATTTTTTTGCAATGAAGCCTCTAATGAAAACAATATTTCCATTTAATCTAGGCTGGGATGGATTGCATGACCAGGGAGGAAATTTGGACTATGTTTTAAGGAAAATGTTTACCAAATTTGGGTCAGATCAAGCGTAGTTTGTCGACTTTTATTTTTTTTATTTTTCACAATATGGCGTTTGGTTGTCGCCATAGTGATTTTTGATTACTTTCATGTCTTTGGTAACACTTGCAAGATTAAAATTAATCGATTGACGTAAGAATCATTAAAATCGGCCCACGCTGTTGGTCTCTAGAGCGCCACAAAGGAACAAACATACATATATAGGCTGATAAACACATTACCCTCCTTTGCGTCGCGCAGTAGGGTAAAAAGTGATTTTTTAAAAATTTTATTTAATTTTCTATTTAATTTTCTATTTATTTTCTTTACGTTTTGTAATATCTAGTCTCACAAAACGTCTAAAAAGACGTTTGAATGCAGGTTCATTATAACGATTGCATGTTAAACTGTTACTAAATATTATTCACTTTATAAACAGAAGAGATAAAGCTAAAAATGAATAGTATATTAATGTTTTTTATGTTTTATTTATTTAATTAATAATATATATAATATTTTATTACAGTTAGTTATGATGTTAGCAATTCATTTTTTTTTGTATGTATATACCTCACCAAAAAGAATTATGATTCTTGTGTGCGGTGAGAGATAACCACTTACAATCATATATGTAGGTAGGTAATCTAATTTATTAGAAAATGACAAAGTAATATATTATTTATCTAATATATCAAAAATCTTAATTAATAATACAATATATAGAATAAGCTGTCAAAAGAGTCCAAACTCAATCACAAAAGACAATTCTACAATAAATGAGAACCCGTTCGGTTTCACTGGGGGAATATGCACACAAGCCGCAACCGCAAAACATTCACCGTCATGCAAAATAAATTGAACAAATCAAGTAATTGTACAGGTATCTTCATCGATTCGTGGGAAGTACTCGACAGTATCTCCCACGAACAATTCGTATCAGAACCAAAAGAGAACGGGACTCACCAAATGGCCCCAAACGGGTAAGAAGCCACTCACCGAATATACCCCAGATAGTCGGATGAAATGAATCTCCAAGTAATCCACCAATAGGTGAATTTGGATTCCCCCAAGGTACGGTCCCCAGAACTCCACCATTTGTCACTCACGTAAACGACACAACTCAGCAAAATCAATGGTGAATCAAGCATTCCACGCAAACGACACCGCACTGTTAACTCTTTAATGAATATATACTGTTAATAATGAAATAAAGTAGTAATAAAGACACAAACTAAAAAGATGCAAAATGAAAAAAAGTATGTATACAAAATAAAAAAGGAAGTATACAAAAAAAAAGCTATCAGCATCATTAGGAACCGACATGTAAAATTACCGTCATTTTTGACGGGTTACAGCTAGTTGTACATAATATGTTTTGATTTTTTTTGTTTGATTATGTTACTTTACATGTAATTTTGTTGAGTAATTATGCATCAACCTCTCCATGACCCCTTGCATTACTTCTGGTGCTCACGAATGCCCTTGAAGCACGGACTCTCGAGACTCTTCGACAGGTCGAAGGACATTGAAAATAAATTAAATATTAAAGTTTAATGTATTTTTTTGTTTTTCCATTAGCCGCTGCAAACTTAAACGGTCACCTAAAAACTGATATATTTTTTAATAATGATAATGGATTTTTAATGAACCACCTCATGCAAGAATGCAACAATACGACACATTGTTACAACAATGATTTTATTCCAATTATTGAATAAGTAACGATGCTCGTGAGAAGAATTATGAGCATGTACCTACCTATTACATAATGTAATAAAGAATTTACATACCTTTTATAAAAGCATTCATTAGACATGGATAATTCAGATTAATTAGTCACGTTTTTTTGTAGTCTTTTTTATTCCTACCTGTATCTAGTTAATGTAAGTTTAATAGCAATATAAATATCATTTAGATATCAGAGCTGGCACTAGACCGAGATTAGTGGAGGAAAATTATTGAGGAGGCCAGGACCCACCAAGGGTTGTATTGTAATGATGGTGATCATGAATTATCATTCATATTATTTATACAAATATTATTAAGATGATTATTCTATAGATAATTACATGTAACAGAAATAAAATAAAAATATCGGGTAATGTTGTAATTAAGGGATTATACGAATAGAACAAATAAGATGAATCACTTAGAGTGAGATCGGGTTTTGTCGATGAAAACGCGTAATTAGTCTTGGACTGCTTTATTCTGATATCTTATTTATTTACATATATATACGGCTCTAAAACCTTTAACTTTATTAATTGTACAAAGTTGATTAATAATAGACAATAGAAATTATAGCATAGCATAGCAGCGAACAAGCTGCCGTCTAGTACCAGACTCCCAGGAAGACCGCATAAAAGATGACGAGATAGCTGGACATCTGTATCCCAGGAACAGGCTCCGAGCAATGACAGGACGCAGTCCTAGATGGAGTAGAAGAAGAAGAAGAAATAATGTGTAAAAAAAATACAAATGTGAACATAAATTGTTTAGAAACATAATCAAGAACAATATAAATATAGAGTTAAAGGATACAATAAAACAATAACAGTAATTAGATGAAATAAGAAATATAAATAATAATTTGACACAATACATATATCAATGAAATTTTACAAAAATAAGGGAGACTTTAGGAAGTGCGACAATTATTATAGAGGGATAAAGCTTATGTCTCACACCATGAAAATATATTAGAGGGTTATCAACACACAAATTAGGAATATTGTAAAAATAATGCGGCTTTGTATCGGAGAAATTCAAACAGTCAGAATCATCGTTGATAAATATCGAGAAGCAAAAAAAGACTTACATATGGTATTTACAGACTTGGAAAAAGCATTTGACAGGGTACCCCGAAGCCTGATATGGGCAGCATTGAGATTTCATCACGTACCAGAAGGATATGTGTTCTCCATACAAGATATGTTTACTAACGTAGAAACACAAGTAAGATGCACATCAGGAACATCACAAAAATTTCCAATTAATGTGGGGGTATAGCAAGGATCGGTCCTTAGTCCAACGCTATTCATGATGGTCATAAATTATCTAACAAGAAATGGACAGTATTTTCAAGATTATGCTTTTTGCAGATGATGTATTACTGATAGCAGATAATCATTGTGACTTAGAGAATACCCTGAAAAGGTGGCGAAAGATCCTGGAAGATAATGGTTTAAAAATTAGTAGGAAAAAGACTGAATATTTGTACTTGCCATTTGAAGACACAAATGCTGTAATTCCTTCGATGCAACTGGATGGGGAAACATTAGTCAACTGTGAATTATTTAAGTATCTGGGCTCACTCATTCACAGAGACGAAGGATGTGCAGCGAATGTCGACCACAGAATAGGTGTGGGAAGGATGAAATTTAGATCCGTAACAGGAATCTCGTGTGACCCGAAAATGTCTATAAAACTTAAAGGAAAGGTGTACCGGATTATTGTTAGACCCGCGATAATGTATGGCTCCGATGCTGGACTATGTACAAATCCTACTCTAGGCAACTCGAAATAGCAGAAATGCGAATGCTTAGATGGTCGGCAGGAGTAACATTGAAAGATAAGATTAAAAGTTCATGCATTCGTAGCCTGGGTGTCACGGACATAAACAGTAAGCTGGAGGAGCGACAGATGAGATAGTATGGGCACATAAGACGGAGACCACCAGACCATACAGTGAAGCAGGCAATATCTATGGAGCTTCATCGACAATCATCCAGAAAAAGGCCAAGTAACTCCTGGATGACTAAATGCTCCAAAATATTACAGAGAAACGACCTGGATGAAAGCGATACCTAGAAACAAAGAAGATATAGCCTGAAAACGAGAAGAGCCGACCCCAACAGCCTACCTAGGCAATGAGTTGCTACAGTGCGAGGAAGAAGAAAAAAAAGAAGAAGATGTATCAATGAAATGAAATTTAAAATTTAGGAAAGTCTAGCTAGAACGTCGACCGGTGTTATCTACAGGTAAATTTAATCTGGCCTGTCTCTCGTCGCGCTCTCGCGTCGACCACATGCCCCTTTTTTATCATCATCAATCATACCTATACATAGAAAAGTATTCTTTGTCTTCTAGTGTTAGTCCGATCATTGAACATTAGAAATTATGCTGGCGATATTAATTTTGTTTACAGAAGCTCTAAATCAAGGCTGCCCAACGTTTTTAACAGTCGGGAAAAATTGACGACTCAAAAATCACAGGCGGGCCACTGACTACTGAGGTTTCTATTTTTGTTACTTTTGTTAACAATTTAAATTAAGCCTTAATTATTAAGGCAGGTACTACGCAACAAAAGAAATGCAGTATTATGATATATTCGTTTATTAAAATAGTAAAATAAATAGCATCTTCTGCCAAATAAAGATACAAAATTTAAAAAAAAATCTAAATAATTGGTACAACTAATGTGATTTCTGAAAATGTTTCTATTTTAAAAATTCTCCTATGTTAGGCATCAGATCAGATGTTGACAGTAACAACAAATCAGAAATATGTTACTCAGTTAGAGATGTGCGGTAATTCTTTTTTACATAATTAAGATTTGAAAACATCTTTTCACAAACATTTGTTGATCCGAAACTACGTATTAATTGAAAGGCTAGGTCAGTTATTGCAGGAAAGTCATTTTTTGGCACCAATTTCAACAAATCTACAAATTCTTCCCAACAAGTTTAAGACATTGAAAGTATTTTTTCTCCAAAAAGGCCTTTGTGCATAATGATTTTGCAGTTCAGTAAGTTCCAGCTGAATATTGACAGGATAACTGATCATATAAGTCAAACTGATTATAAAAGGATTCACAAAAATTTGTAAATTTTCTTTTATACTTTCAAAGTCCTGGAATCTACTCTCAGACGATTGTAATAAGCATCTAATTTTAATAGAAAATAATTAACCGGAACTGTCAATAAAAAGGTACGTGCGCGAACTATTCTGTAGCTCGAACAAAAAACATACTAGTCATCCAAGATCTTCGGTCAAGATACGGTCCATTCATAATGCGTTCGCGAGCCACGTCGTGGCCCGCGGGCCTGGGGTTGGGCAGCCTTGCTCTAAATAGTTGGACTACGGACTTCCCGATCTTTCAACCAGGATGTCCATCAGCTTATAGGGCCTCTTCTGTTCGCGGTTTTGCGTTGAATAATAAGATCCCAGATCTGATATTTTTCTAGATGTATTTTAATTAGATTATTTTGAAGATTATTTTTAGATGTCTCATGATATGTTCAAGTATTGCTTGTTTTTTAAATTATAAATATTTATTTTTCCATTCGCTGATCCGGAACATGATATTGTCATAGTAACGAAATCAATCCATTATATTTTTAGAAACTACCTCTAGCTAGATCCACAATAAAATGCTTCAATTCGATCTAGCATGAATAAATGGTTCCATTCCATATAAAAATGCAAGGAAAATACACCATCGTATCATTTGCAAATAAAATTTTGGCCGTACCCACATAATAAGGCAAAAGAACGATACAAAGATTTTTTTCATATAAATTTTGAATGTTTTTAAACTAGGTGGATGAACAGAATAAAACGTTACGCGTTACGTTAGGCGTTACGGCGTCTACGCCGTAACGCCTATATAGAAAAATTGGAGAAAAACAAATACAATCTTAGTTCACACTAGATGTGGTCTTCTTCAAAGGTGAAGACATGATGATATTTCACAACAGGAATAATATTCTCGATTCGTACGATCAGTTAAAAAAAAACTAGCATTTGCTATTCTTATATTCATTCATTCAGAGCTCTAGCTCTTTAAATTTTTATTTTTTAAGTCTTACAATTGTATTTCAAAAACGCCAATATATATATATATATATATATATATATATATATATATATATATATATATTATATATATATATCAATATTAAATGGAGAAAAAAACATTTCCGCTACGATGGCATTAAGAGATTTAAAAAAAATCTAACGTCGCTTTGCTATTTTTGAATTTCTAAAAGCTCTGTAGAAAAGATTCACTCATATTTAATATTGCCGCTTTGATATAGCAAATGTCAATTACTGAATTACTTGCTTGGCAACATTTCAGTAGGCTTATAAAATGAATCAAAGTATAAAAATAATAATTTAAACACGAAGACTTTTGTCGAAGAGCCACATTCAAGCATTCAGGTAGCGCATTTGGCTCACGAGTAGCAGATTTCCAATACTGCTCCAAAATTGGTGCTCCAAAATTAGGGAAGATTGGCATAATCCGAAAAACTTATGGAGGGCTCTCAAATCTGTCCGAGGCGACTCTAAGGCGGAAATATCGACTACCGCTAATGCCTCCAACCTGGCTGATGGTTTTTATAACAAAGTGTCTGCTATCCGTGATTTGACGAGCTCAGCTGTAAAACCTGTAATTGAGGAAGAAACTTCATCGCGGCTTCATTATCTCGATTTGACATCAATCACCGAAATATCCCAATTGATTAAAAGTTTACCAAATAAACAATGTGGGTTGGATCCAATACCAACATGGCTACTAAAGGAATGCCAATCAGAAATTGTTCCATTCCTAGTTGAGTTATTGAATAAGTCGTTAGAGTCCTCAAATGTTCCGGATACTATGAAAATGGCCCACGTAACTCCAATACTGAAGAACCCTCAACTGGACCCCGAAGACCTCACCAATTATCGTCCAGTATCTAATTTGCCGCTACTTTCTAAAATACTGGAGAAGGTTATATCACGTCGTCTTAATTTGTATTTAACATTTAATAACTTATTTCCAAAAATGCAATCTGCATACAGATGTCACCACTCTACAGAAACAGGGGTGCTTCGAGTCCTGTCGGACATTATATCATGCATTGACTCAGGGAATCTGGTCTTGCTCGCCCTCTTAGATATGAGCGCCGCATTTGATACAGTTGACTATCAAATATTGTTGGAGAGGTTGCAGAAAACCTATGGAATAGGTGGTAAAGCACACGATTGGTTCAAATCTTATCTGAGTAACAGATCACAATCGGTGCGCTTTCAAGACTCAACATCACCAACTATTACAGCAAACATCGGGGTGCCTCAGGGATCAGTTCTTGGACCACTTTTGTATATCTTATATACAAGAGATATAGAAAAATTATTATCTGCAGGATTATGGCCTCATTGCTATGCAGACGATACGCAAATTTACTTTTTCTGCAAACCGGATGAGACAGAAAAGTTAAAAATAAAAATTGCAAAATGCGTCGAAGAAATAGGCAAGTGGATGGCACAAAATAGACTCACCTTAAATCCATCAAAAACAGAACTCCTATGGGCGGCGACACCTAGAAGGCAACACCTAATCCAGGAATCAATGTCTGTGAATGCAAAATCTGCAGTCAGGTTGTTGGGTGTACACATAGATTCAGATCTCTCCATGAATACACACATCAGCAAAACTGTCAGTGCATGTTTTTATCAACTGAGACAGATTAAAAGTATTCGCAGACATCTTCCCTCTGAGGCAGCCCGTTTACTCATTAATGCATTTGTTGTATCACGTGTGGAGTACTGCAATGGTATCTACGCTAGCCTACCGATGTTTCAGCTCGATAGACTACAATCTGTTCTAAACGCTGCAGCACGGATCATATATGGAACGTCAAAATTCTCGCACATAACATCCCTTCTGCGAGAATTGCACTGGCTTCGTTTTCCTGAAAGAGTAGAGTTCAAACTGTGTTGGTTGATGTACAAGGCAACTCATAACATGGCGCCTCTGTATCTTCAGGAGCTCTGTATTCCAGACAACATAAATGGGAGACGTCAAACTCTTAGGTCAGCGTCTACTTCAGCGGTGGGAAGGATTGTGGAACCGGCAAGTCAGTTCCAGAAAACTAGGTTCAGCGAACGGGCATTTGCGGTGGCGGGCCCCAAAGCGTGGAACTCTTTGCCCTCCCTGATAAGAAACACGGATTCAGAGACTTTATTTAAGAAAAGACTTAAAACGCACTTGTTTACAAAATCTTTCCCAGAACCTTTTTAATATTGTTGTTTTTAACGTTGTTTTTTTTTACTATTTTATGTTTTCAACTGTTTTTCTTTCTCTTTTCTTTTTCATTTTGTGATTCTATGATTTTAGTATGTAAGAGTTTTTTGTGTGTAAAGCGCCCTTGAGGTGAAATTTTCACAAAAATGGCGCTATATAAATAATCCAATATTATTATTATTATTATTACTGCGTTGGGCTATTAAAATCTTTTTCCCCTAGAAATTTTTCTTACAAAATATTTCCCCTTAACCACTAGATTTTTCTCTTGTACAGGGGTAGAACACTAATTTTAGAATTATATAGTATCCATCAAACATAATAATTTAGCTGTCTCTAAGTTTCTCGTATACCTACCACATGGCGCTGAATACACGCTAACACAAATATATTACGATTTCACAATAATTTTTTGGTAACGAATACTAAATTGTAAAGCTGAAATTCAAAAATATTGTAAAAAGTCCGCCATTTTTATATATGGTATATGTCATGGCTTTAGTTATCATTATAATAGTTATTTGATTTTCTGGGTATCCAACCTATTTTACTGAAGGGAATATGGGGTGTTAGGTTTCATTTTACTGACAGTTCAAAAAATTAAACGGAAAACTTATTTGGAAAATTTATTCACAAAATATAAAAATAGAAAATATGGACACGCTGAAAATATAGAAAATTTGGTGATGAACTATTTAGAATAATTATAAAGCATATTATGCACAGCATAATTTATTTTATACAAATACTCAAATTTGATTAAAGACCTAAGTATAAGATGGTAAAGTAAACACTGTTAGAATTCAATAAACATTATTTATAAAATATTTTTTTCAACACGTAATTCAACGAAGGCAGTTTTTAATTACATTTTTTCTTACTCATATAATAACTAGCAAGTGTAGACTAGTACTAAAAAATAATAAAATTAAGTATTCTTTATACATTTAAGTAGTTTTTGAATATTACAGTTATATTCACAACAGACGAAAATAATGACGCGATAGAAAATAAATAATTTAAGAAACACATGCGTTCACAAAACGGAATAAAATAGGTTGATGTTGACATCTTTTCTAATGATTATACAAGTGACATCTGTTTTTTAAGGTCATCCTAGATGACAGTGCTAAAACATTATGTAATATTGTAATAAGGTCAAATTCAAATTTAATTTGATAAATGAATGTGTTGATGTCAAAGTGAGACCCAGTTAATTCGTCATGAAAATATTAAGATAGATTTAATTAACACACAAAAAGTAGACAGAGATGGTACAATGGCGATGTTGCCTTTTAATGTAAAATAAAATATTTTAAATATGAACAAAAATTTAATGTAATAAGGGTCGATTTTTTGGTCATGGCACTCTAGGAATATGTCGATTCACCTATTCACACTCCAAACATCTATGCGAGAAAGAAAAAGTTATATGAGTCACTTCACGCTAGACAGTAATGCAACACACATGTGGCGTCAGTGACTTATATTACCATCGGCTATGTACACCGTGCATAAAGAATGGTTGCTTTAAATAAATCTTAATACAGGGTGGCGCTTAACGGTAGTTTTGCGCCACCCTGTATAACACATTGATAAGATAATAATAATAATTATTAAATCATTTTTAATAATATTTTCAGATATTTCTAGGTCTTATAATTTATCGTGTTTATTTATTATTTCATTCCCTATTCATAAAATAATTAAATATAAAATAAATATATGTAGGGGAGGGTGGGGCGTGTTGTGACAAATTTATGAAAAAAGGTATTGTGGAAAAATCTTTAATAATATCAAAAACATTACATTTTAGTTGAAACAAACAATTCTTCACCTATAAAAAATTAGCATTATTGACCATGTCACCAAAAGGACAACGCAACAAAATACGGTTTTTCAAAATATGGGAATTGTCACAACCTGCCCCACCCGAGGGGTCAGTTGTGACAAGGGTGGGGCAGGTTGTGACAAACTAATCGTCAAATATTGTTGAGTATTTAAGTAATTTAATGAACAAAAAAAATATTATGAATTATAAATAGTACAAGTAGTAATATATTTTATAATTAACTATCAACAAATAAACAAAATTTGTACTCTTATTAACTGTGGTAAGAAAATTCTGTAATCGATTAAAATTATTTTTTGCCAGTCAAACAAAAGTCACAAATAAAATCTTGAGTGAATTCGTCCATTCCAGCACATAATTCATTAAATCATCTTTGGCATTTTATGCACCTCACCCACCTTTCACCCGAAATATCGTTAGAATAAGGATTTTTACAATAAATGCATTGCTCATCTTCGTTTGCATCGCTGTCATCAGTTTCCATGATACGTGGCTCCTCTTCAGTCTCGCTGGATGAAAATGACACTAGAATTCGTTTCTTCACTTCAAAAGTCTCTTTCTTGTGTAGTTTTCTCTTTATTTCCGTTTTTGTTTTATTGGCTGCTTGTTTTATTTTTAGTTCCTTTTGTGATTTTACGCTTTCGCATCTTTTCGCCTTTCTTTTCCTTTCTTAGATTATCTTCCAATTCTAAGTATTTTTTTATTGGGGAGTCAGTTAAAATTACGCTTTTAATTTTCTTTTTATTACGTAGGTTCTTTCTTGGATGAGCTTAAGGCCGGATTTGTTTTGGTGTTTAATGGTGTTATCCGATTTTCGGGAATTTTGATCATATTTTGGCATGCATACTCATATACAAGCTTTTTCGCATCAGCTGTGGTCAAACCATAATAAACTTTGTTACATTTTGCAATGTAATCTCCAATTTTTTTTTCTTGCGCGTGGATATTAATTTGTTCCGGGTTGGAATAGCCTACCTTAGAATTCACAAATGGACGGGCTTTTTTCCGATCTATGAAGTGTCATATAATTGACACCAAAAGACACTGCGGCTTTTCGAAGAGACATTTTTGTAGCCTCCATCTCAGCAGCAGTACGTTCGTAAACACTTTCGGGAATTTCACCCCTCTTCGTTTTTTTATATGTAATTTCGTGCCATTGTGAATCCTTGAAGAAAAGTACGTAAGTAAAGTAGAAAAAAAGTAAAGTAAAAATAATAATTGAACTGTACAGTTTCACATCTAATAATCGTTTTATTAAAAATAAAATTTTAATTATTTCGAAGCTTGTTGTGACTGTCACAACTAGCCCCCACATTTTTGTAACAACTCGCCCCATACGATCATTTTATATTAAAATGTCTACGCAAGTGAATTTATTTACCGAAAAGTTTTCCTTTATTGCTGATAATACAGCCAAAAGACACAACATTTGGAAAATAAAATGTAAAATAACTCACCTAGTATTGGTAAAACAACAGAACACTTGGAGTTAGTGCAGAAAAAGTTAGTTTAGTACCTCAAAATCAAACTTTATCGTTTAACTTTAATGAAATCAACCGCACGGAACCAATATTTTGATAGCAACTGACGCTACGGAGTTTACATAAAATGAATCTATGCGCGTAACGCTAAGTCAAATGGCACGAATTTTAAACGCGTTGTCACAACCTGCCCCTGTCACAACACGCCCCACCCTCCCCTACTATAATATTTAAAAAAAAATATTGTTTTTTGCTGACAGTGGCCGAATGTACAGTGCCATGAGAAAAAAAATCGACCTGACTCTTGATAATCCGCAGTCAAATTACATGGGTTTCGGATTAACAGAAGCAATAAATATTATTTAAAATAATATGAACCAGAAAATAAATGCTGAACCAGAAAATAAATGGCAAAATTATGATACACGTAGATGTGTAATAGAGAATAAAACCGGCGAATTTGAGAATCAATCAAAAATCTCTGTAAATGACGTGTTTGCGCATTATTTTAAACTGCGCTAAGATTCAGTGTTTATTTTTTCCGACTTGTTTGTGGAGATTAGAATCTCGGATAATCCAGAGTCTACTGTATTAAACATCGTACTCTCGTGAGAATGTTACAACGCATATTAAAATAATTACTTATCAATATATTATGTAAATCATATGTACCTACGCTTACATTATCACTGCAACGCGTTTTATAGAACAGACAACAGATTGATTGAAAATTATGTCTATTATTAAAATTATTTTTTTCTAATCCAACAATTGAAGGCGTCCCTATTCCCTATGAAGAGGCTCTATTTTGTAAATCAGGTCAGAAAGTGATTTTTTTATTTCAAAATGGTCTGTATAACAGTTTATACCTACGCTGTATTTTATTTTTGATGATATCTACTCAATCTTTAGGAAATTGACCTCAAAAGTTGGCTAATGTGTAAAAAGGGTCTATCTATATATTCTATCCATTTATCTGGTTGTAACAAATATGACTGATGCCGAAAGTTCGACAATGGCACTGGAATTTTTTAACATTTTATGTTATAAAACATTTCCAGCGCCATGAATGTCCATAATTGGCAAGTGAATATTAGAAAATAAAAAAATTACTGAAATTCTGGTTATTTATTTCACTAAGGGTTTGTTTGCCTCCTGTAAAATGTTGTTTTTGTATATAAGGATGCCTTCAATTATAAAAACACTTCTTTTCATCCATAAACCCACAGGCATTATTTCACAGTTTTACTAAATAATATGAAAGACGTTTTCTCAATTTAATCTTATAAATTTGAACCCTTTGAAGAAGATTGAGTACTATATTATATTACGTTTTGAATACAGGATTCCAATTCCCTTGATTTTAAGTTATTCAATTGACAAAATAACATGCTCCATTAGTACACATAGTTATGAGATAATTTAGCCTCAAAATAAAAATATTGCCATCCAAACACTCCAAAAAAGATTCAGGAAGTAAACATGTACGTCAGTGTAATTTTTCTATGTGAATATTTCGAAATAAACCATCATGTCAACATATTTATCATTATGACGACAGGGTTGGTTCCAATGGTTCCATATTAGGTACCTCGTAAGCCACTTAATACAGATTTTAGAGGGGGAAAAAAACTACGTGATACCTAGGCCCGAATACGCAGTCAATACTTAAATTATTTGATTTAAGGGTCAAAGTACGCTTTAGAAGAGTAATTTGTACAAAAAACTACGCTTTCAAAGTCTACTTTAACCTTTAAATCATCAAGTATTGTCTTTGTATTTGGGTCCTAGATTCTTTACAATAAATAGAATACGCGGTATTGCTTTAATGAAATAAGAGACACATATAATTGTTTTTGAGAAATGATATTTTGCCAGATTACATATCCACAGGTTTTAAAGACAAATACACAAAAAACTTGATTTTGACAAAAGTGTGGTATGCGAGGTATAATCATGAGCGATGTATAAATCTTGTAAAAAAATTAAGCGAAAATATTTATGTATATATTATACAGTGTAAAATACACATTTATCTTTGATTTATGTTTTCTTTGACGTACGCATGATGAAACAAATGTATTCAGTGTTTAAGTAATCTTTTTTACAAAAGAGATCAAAAAGTCAAAACAATTATGATATCTTTGTTTCTTCTTTGAATCTTCCACTTCGGGTTTATTCACCAGTAAATCCAAAATACGATCACTTTTTAAACATAGCGAGCATGACTTAATATTTTTTTTATATTATTTATTATTGCAAAGATAATATAGAAACCCATTACGGGTAGAAAATTTTATTTATAAAAGATAAAGATAAGAGTTTAAGTGAAGGAGCATGGTTTGGGAAAAAATATATTCAGGAAAACGCCTATTATTTTAGGCCTATAAGGAGAATAGCCGGATTAGAGATGTGGTGCTTACGGTACAACCGTTAACAAAATATCATCAGAAAAACATCAATATGTAGTATTTAATTTAATTTAAAAAATTTTAATGCGAATTTCAGATACTTCTCTCCATTACTCATTAGAACATATAATATTCTTCATTCACAAAGCAATATCGACATATTTTCAGACTGCAAAGCAAAATTATTGCATTTTATTGCAATATTATCATTGATGTAACAGATAAAACAACTTCGTTGTATGAATATACCTCTCGTAATATAATAATGAAACAAAATATGAAATTATTTAGGTGACATTAATTATTAAGTACAAAATGTATGGGCGGGTCATGTCTGTGTTTGTGTTAAACTGAATAAAATAAAATGCTCAATTTCACAAGAAATAAATATGGAACAGTGCTTATCTCCCATAATACAAAATTACTAGATAAATCTGACTGAAATTTTGACAGGCGTCTTTCGAAAGATGGCGTTTATCAATGGTTCACAGATTTTGCGTCAGTCGGTAAACACGGGTCATTGTCACACGGCCCTAGCACTTCGAGCAAGTCACAAGACGCACGAATGCAGTAGAGATACTGGTGAATAGGGAAGAGGGAATAGTGAATTGGAACGAGGGAATCCGTTCCCGCATGAACCGATCGGAAGTGAAGACCAACGACCACTTCAGAAAGCCTCCAGCTACGCTGCATTTCGGAACAGATGGCGCAGTGCAGTTTTGGCTGTGGTGTCATGGTGTCACAGCGTCCATACCGCTCTGCCAAGAGATGATGAAGAATATTTACTTAATTTTGAATTTAATTTTAATAAATCGTGTCACATCGACATTACTATATACAGTTTTCAAACAAACGAAAGTTTCGTTTCGTGATGTTTTTATCTACAAATGATAAAAGTGATTTACATTAAACAACGTCACAAAAAAGAGGTATAAAAGATTAGAAAATCGTACATTTAAAAATAAACTTTCAACATTGCCTGACTTATGACGTTCTTAACGTTTTTTTTGGTTTTGATCTCATACTGGTAAAAACAGAAATCATATTGCGTTGAATTGCGTTGGTAGGAACACTTCGGAATAAATTATCAAGAAAAAATACTCGAAAACCACGTCTGGCGGTATTACGTCGTCAAAATTTTCAATATTAAATTGATTAACAGTGTGGTAATACAGGGGGCTTAGAGTGACATGGCGATACTAAAAAATAATGGTTTTGTGGCAAAAAAGGAATGAAAGTAAAAAAAGTGGAAATGCGATCACTAAAGAAAATCTTAGGTCAATAGTGAGGATGAACAATTTAAAAGTTAATGTAATGTTAAAAGAAAAAAGAAAGGATCACTAGATGGTTTGGTCATGTGGACGTATGAGCGAGAAAATGATGGTTATGAAAATATATGAAGCGAGTATTAAGGCAGCAGAAATAGAAAGCGTCCGCGAAATACCTGGTACGATCAGATATTAAAAATTAGAGTATGGCCCTATTAAAAGCCTCAACAACCATAGGGCATACAGGAGAAGATGTATGCATGAAGCCGAGGCAAAAGTGGTGCGTCAAGATAAACGAATATGGCATCCTAAGAATATCTATCCTCTCTGACCACCACTGCGGGGAAATGGCATGATGGTTAGTTAGCCAAAAAAGGTTTATTTAAATAATTTTCTTCTTAAGACAAGTTATTAGATATTTAACGGAAAAAAAATGGTTTGAAGTGCATGTTTATGCGTTAATTTGTAATGATATTATTTTGAAAATATTGTACAAATAATATCTACTTAGTTAAAAAAGTCATTTAACATTGATTACTATCTTTATATCACCAAATATTTTTTTGTGAGTAGACTAGAGTAATCGTTTTTAACAACTTTAACAACCATGGCAAGGTTAACTACAAATAAGTGTATTATTACAATTATACATACCAGTGTATCAAAAAGTGCAAAGTTGTGGAACGTTTACTCTACCTATTCACACAATTTGCGCTATTTCACAGTTCTGATTTCTTGTAAATTTTTCTACAATTGTTTTTTCATTTGAAATCATTGATTTCCTTCAAAAAAGTATTTAATAAGACGTAAGATTTGAATAATATCATGCAGAAAAGATAACTCATTTACCATAGAAAAAAATAGTTTCAGAGACAAAGACGAAACCGCTTTACTCTGAAGGAAGATAAGAATGGTGAAAGAGGCGTATAGTTCTTGCATCTTTAAACATTTTATTACATTGTTAGTTACATTATTATCTTAGAAGCCGATTATCGTATGAGTTACATATTTGTCGTGGGTGCCAGTTCAATATTTAACTCAAAACCGTGATCTTTGTAGTTTCGGTCCTATGCCCCTAAGCCTCCGTTATATTGATGTAAAAATTTAGTATCCTGTGGCATTGGTGTATCTGTAGAAGCGGGGAGAGACGGGGGTGGGTCTGGCCGACACGCGCAACACCCTTATGTTGATTTCTGCCGGGCTGACGTTCTTCAGGAAGAACTTCTGGAAGCGGGAGGAAAGCACCCACACGCTGTCGGGGTCCCTGGCTATCCAGCGGACCTCAGCGGCGAACTGGAGCTTCTCTGGGTCGTAGTCAAGCACTCTGAAAGTAATAGAGGATAAGCATATTAAAAAAACGAAAATTATTCAGCTACATGTGTGAGGTATAAAAGGAAAGACAGCAATATTAAAAAAAAATTAATGCAGTCATCGAGGATTACTAATATACCAGTGGCGTGTAGCCCATACAAGAAAAAAAGCTGTGCATTAGTAAAGATTCTGGGAAACAAATATAAATTAAATAATCCTTATGTTAAGAAAATGTTGATTTAAAATTCTAGCCGTAATTCGTCCTATGGCTAGAAGTTTTATTTCTGACGTTTCTGTTTATCGTGATGTATCTGTTTTTTTATTTTTTATTATTATTTAAAATTCTAGCCGTAATTCGACCTACGGCTAGAAGTTTTATTTCCGACTTTTCTGTACCTAACTTCATGTCAATCCTTCATTTATCTCGCCCAATAAATTTGTTCCATAGACATAGTCAAGTCGAGAAAAAACTCGTACTGATTTAATGCTGCGAGTTTTGTGTAATAGACAAGTAAATTTAGCGTGCTTCTTCAAAAGGTCCTATGCCAGGAGAGAACTACGCGCACGTCATTGCTGAAATGTTATTTTTTACAAATTCTACCCAAAACTTTCGGTGTAAATTCTATTTGTCTTTTCTATGGTGCATTTAAATATCATCTGTCATCTGTCATATCATAACATATCATAATGATTATTTACGACGACATTTCCATCGATGATATCATAAAATGTTTGATTTATTTTTGTGAAAAGAAACGTATATCTGAAATTAGTATTGTTCCCGATTTAATTATTTAAAAATCGTCTTCAAAATATATTGAAAATTTTTGCCGTATAACATATATATAATTTATTTATTTATTTAGGAAATATTGTCTACAATACTTCTTTTATAGTGCAGTTATTTATGTGGATTGAAGCTCCTCAAAATGGTTCATTATTTACAGTTAAAGTTTAAAAAAAATGTGTATACCCTTATAGGTATATGCGTAAATATAAATATTTTTAATATAGATATATAGTCGATCACAGCATAACCTAAGTTTATACCCACTGCACGCCACTGTAATATACAATGTACTTAATTCGAGATTTTATATAAAACATAAATTTATAGGAAACAAGATTTTGGAAGGAATAAATACGTAAAATCTAGAATGCATTACATTTTAAATTAGTAATCTTCGGTGACTGCATTCAACTTTTTGGATATTGCTGCCTTTGGTTTTATATCCCACATTATCGTGCTGACGGTCCCTACGTAAACTCGGACATTTAATAAAAATGCATTTTTTATTATTTTGTACCAATACATAAAAATATCATTTTTAATTTTTTTTTTTCAATATACAATTTTTTTTTCGTATATTGAAATACGTTCATATTGTATATAAAGCCAAACTTTTTGCTTTTTATAGATGAATGGGCTGTCGATGTAATCAATAAATTGAAAGTAATATTTAAAAGCTGACTACGTTTATCGTCACATTGTTTTATAAAGTTTATTTTTTTAAATTGTCCTAATTTCAATATATTTATTGATTGCTTGGCAATTGAAAATTTACACCTACGGAGAAGCTTTTATTTTTCGTTTAAATATCGTAAGTTCATATTGTTATTTTAATTGTAAACTTTAAAAAAAATATTTTCTTTGATCATTTAAATGTTACATGTTAACATTGCTTTATTTTTTAGAATATTTAAATCTTATAAGTTATATCTTCTTCTTCTTCTCCTTTTTTTTAGTAGAACTGTGACACAGAAAACTACGCTTCCTGCGATGAAGAGGACCAGCTATCCCTTCATCTTTTCGTTGGTGTTCCCGTTGGGCGTCGTCCGAGGGGATTTCCTTCGCTGCTGTATGCACGAGTTTGTCACTGTCCATCCTGGCTACGTGATCTCTCCAGAATCTTCTTCTGGATCTGCTCCATCGCGCTATGTTTTCTATTTCGCAGGTTTTTCTTAAGTACGATCACGGACAATTTTTTCAGTAAATGGATCTCAGTACTTTCATTTCAGATGTTCCGAGGAGTCCTTTGGTGCGGACAGTGTCAGCCCGCGTCTCTACAGCGTATGTCATAATAGGTCGCACACGTGTCGTGTATATCTTGACTTTGCTTTCAATATACATATTTTTGCTCTTTCAGACCAAATTCTCGAGACACTGGATGCTTTAGATGGTGGATGCTTTATTAACTTGTTCTCGGACTTCAGTATACAGATCGCTATGGTTACAAATGTCAACACCTAAATATCTGAAGTTCGTGACTTGTTGTTATATAATATATAAATTATCTAAATATTCATAAAAACTTGTGAAGGTTTTTTTCTGTGGATTTCGAGTAAGATATCTAGCCACAAAGTGCCTGATCATGAGGTCATATATTTACATACATATATTATCATTTCAAGTAGATGATGGGAGAGACCACTGTCGAAATTATAATAGTGATAAATTGATTCAAAGTGTGTTTAATTCAACACCCAGGTAAGTGGGATGGTTTATAAAGGATCACAATTTACATATTTAAATTTAAGATGACGTATTGAAATATTTAAGTATTATTTATTAGGTTTTGAAGTCATCAATCGTTTTCGGGGATATTTGTTATTATTTTTCTGACAATATTGACTTTTTATACATAACAAAAGCTTATAGACTAAGAGCCAGCGACCGCCAGATTCACGTTAAAGTATCAAACCTGAAATATTTTCTGTAAATGTACACTGTAGCAGGTAAGAAGGTTTGGATATTATGACATTTCATTTCGGGGGATTTTGGTAGATAACAGGTAGAAAAAATGATTTTTAATATGTTAAACGGTTCAGTACTGTATACTCATATTAATAATTGCAAGCCGCTTTTCGCGGGACATTTATGACGCCGGACCTTTGAAGCTCTATAAAAAATCATGTCATTTACGTTACGGCAGAGAAAAAAAATGAAACGGATAAAAAAACCTCGGATAATTTACGTAAATAAATCCGAAAATAATTACAAACTCACGACTCCGAATTCGAAAAAAATACACATAAGCCGTACCACGAGAGAATATATAAATAATTAATTTATTAAGTTCAAAATACTACACTTAGGTGCGTATTGACGTTAAGGCAATCGTCCAGCGGAGTGAGTAAATTTCACTTTTTTTTTTAATATCTTCTCTTGCGTTTTTTATCACATTTTTGTGGGGAAATATCTCATTTTAAAATTTATTCATCAGGTTAAATATATTTTAAATTCGAATATCTTGTTAAAATGTCACAAACTAAATTATATAATTGATTAATAAATTACCAAACCTTCGATGTTTTAAAAATGAAGAAAATCGCTCCACTTTGTGGGCCTTTTATGGCTGAATGGCTTGTTGAGATGTCTATTTTATTCAATAATATTACAAAGTAAACCTTAAATTTATTACAATTATTGCAAAATCTGTTAGTTTGTTTACTTGCACTTTATGTTTTCAAAAATACTGTTTTTTTAAATATTTTATTTCTTTATGGGTTTTTTTCAACCCTTTTTACATGGTTGACAACTTTTTTACTTCAATAGTCAAAAGAATAGATATAATAATTTTATAATAAAAACAAAAAATATCAAAAATCAAAATCTTTGTCGATATTCCTGATTTTAGATATTTAATCAAGATGCAACGTATTTATGACACAATACGCAGTGCCTTGATTTAATAGCTAATATCTGAAATCGAGAATAATTTTTTGATTTTTTTTTGTATTAATTTTAAAATAATAATTTCAATTCCTTTAATTTATTAAAGAAAAAGGTTATCAACTATCTAAAAAGAATTGAGAAAAACACACGAAAAATATAAATAATTTAAAAAACAGTGTTTTTTAAAACATAAATTGCATGTAAACGAACTAACAGATTTTACAATAATTGTAATAAATTTAAGATAAACGTTTACTTTGTAATATTATTGAATTAAAAAAGACATCTCAACAGGCCATTCAGTCATAAAAGGACCACAAAGTGGAGCAATTTTCTTCATTTTTAAAACATCGAAGGTTTTGTAATTTATTAATCAATTATAGAATTTAGTTTGTGACATTTTAACAAGATATTCGTATTTAAAATATACGTAACCTGATGAATAAATTTTAAAATGAGATATTTCCATACAGAAATGTGATTAAAAACGCAAGAGAAAATATGAGAAAAAATTGTGAAATTTGCTCACTCTGCTGGACGATCACCTTAACAATTAGACCCGCGTTGCGAGTTCTCCGGCTTGTGTCAAAATAAATACACTTTTGACAGGGATTCTCAAAATTATGTGATTCGGAATATTCACAATTTCGCGTGTTCACAACTTAAAATTATTAACGCAACGTAACTATCGATTACTATTGAGTTTAAAAATAAAATACTTTTTATTTTAGGCAAACATTTCAGACATGCCCTGTTGGAAGACTTTCTGTACCACATATCTTGTTTTACTTATTCAAATACTAATAATGACTAGCCTATTCCATTATTTACACGAAATCACACCGAAGACCATACAAATTCTGATGTAGAAGGCATACGTTAAGAGTAGAATAGGATATATGACCCTTCTGGGAAATCGAAAACATGACGAGCCTAAAACAGTCTCCAACGACAACAAAATAAAATACTGAAAATGGTCTACAATTTGAAATACTTGACATCAACTGAAACCGTTTACCGAATAACACAGCAATTAAATGTTGATAACATTACTAAAATCGAAACACTAAAACTCATTCATAAGCTAACAAATGGCGAAATACAAGACGAAGACATTAAATTACAGAAAATACACGAAAATCATCAACACAACACTAGAACTGCTCAAAACTATCAAAGCCAAAACAAAAACAGGACAATCGCGACTAATTTGTAATGGATTAAAATTATACAATGACCTACCACAGCATACCAAACAATTTCAAAATAGAAGTGACAAAAATGATGAAACTCAGCCAAATAACTTTGTGTCATTATTATTATTATAGACCTCCCAGGTCTCTATCATATTTTAAATAAAAAAAATAAGCTATTTGAATCCAAAAAGTTATAATGAAATGATGCTCACTGATGTTTGTTAGTGTGGGGGTTCCAGGAAGCTAGGGCTGTCTCCGTCAGCGGACTATAGTAGAGGGTGTCTGTCAGGGCGTTCACAGCGATGCCCAGGCCTTGGGAAGACTTGCGACCCACCAGCGATACGGGCAACTCCTGGCCGTCAGCTGGAGGGCCTTGACGCAAAGCGTCGGTCGAAATGCTGAAGGTTCTGGAACAGACAGGAAATTTGAGTGAGAAATGTGCCTATATATAATTTTAGATCACCTCTACTCCATCGAATAGCGTTACAGAAATTGTACTGGAAAGGTAGACTTGACCATGTATCCTATTCGGCGCATGCAGTGAGAATAAGAAGCAAGACTTTTGCTTCTTATTCTATCTGCCAGAATATTATGCAATATTAAAATCAGAAACAAAATTTTTATTATTGGAATAGGAATATTACGAGATATATCTTTTATTTCGGTTTCATTCCGAAATATATGCTTAGGAAAAAGTTGTGCTTCCAGTTCTCACTGCACGCCTCTGATCTTATTATACTGGTAGATTCCTGATGGGTGTTGAGTAAATCTCATAGATATAATGTGATGCCACCGAGAATCGAATCCAGAACTCCTTGTACGAGAAGACAGCGTAATGTCCACTGGACTATGAATGCCATTCGAATTTATGCAAACTTATTAAAAACTAACAGGCGATTAAGTGTGAGCAAAAAAGTCACATAGAAAAATTATTAAAAAGACAGAAAAATCATTATCTTGCCTGTCAGTCGCCAGGGGATGGAAGTACAGGGTCCTGAGTGAGGGCGAGTGGGCCAATCCGACTACTCCATCCATGAGCATGAACTTGTCTTCACCGATCTGGTAGTCGGAGAAGTCGGGGTCTGGGTACATGGAGGCGTGGGTCACCCTCCAAGCACTGTCGGAAGCCGAGTCATATACGATCATTCCTGGAAATAAGATGTACACGAATAATGTTAGGACAAGATATTTTTTATAATGAGATACCAGAATACAGGCACAAAATACATAGGGTTATTTGGAAAACATTTTAGTAGGACTCTATTCCTGCTTTAATTACAAGTCGAAAATGTTCAAACAAACGTGACTTAAAATCAACAGTTATGGAGATATACGACATCTAAGTTTGCATTTTTTTTTCATTATTTCTGACTTATTTTTTACAAAACGTTTAACATCATACATATATTATCATTACAGTAAATACGTTGTTAGTAAAACTTTGGACTTCCATTACAGTAACTTATATCGAATATGAAAAATTCATTCCCTCTAATACAAGTCAAATAAAATAATTAAAACTTTCCAATTCCAATTAAAATGTTTTCCAATTGAAAATTTTCAGGGTTTTTATCATTTTATTTTACTTGTATTGAAACTAATGAATTTTTCGATATAAGTAACTGTAATGATAGTCCAACGATTTACAAAAAATAATTTTGAAATATTGAAAAAAAAATGCAAACTTTCATGTCGCATATCTCCATAACTATTGATATTAGGTCACGATAGCTCAAACATTTTTGACTCATAATTACTGTAGGAATATAGTCCTGCGAGGTTATTAATGTTTTCCAAATAACCCTGTATACCTACATAATATAATGGCCGCCCTCGTAGTGCAGTGGGCATAACACTGGCTTCTCATACCATGGGTTCTTGTATTGAAATAAATGAATTTTTCGTAAACGATATAGTTCAACGTATTACAAAAATAAGACATAAATATTGAAAAAAATGAAAACATGGATGTCGCATATCTCCATAACTATTGATATTAGGTCATAATAGCTTGAACATTTTCGACTCATAATCAAGGCAGGAATGTATTCCTGTGAGGTTATTAATGTTTTTCAAATAACCATGTATACATGTATTTTTTAGTTTTAATTAATGATTTTATCTATGTGTAAGATAAACCTTTTAATTGCTTTTAGCACGCTTTTTACGCCTGTAAATTTATTAATGTCATCAGGCAGGCCGTTAAACTAATTCGAAGGTTTTTATTATTTTATTTGACTTGTGGCAAATCAATTTATGATAAAGTAAAGAAAGCAGATATTAGGAATGAATGTAAAGCTGATCTTAGCATTAATTAATAGAATTAAAAAAGGATCGCTCAGATGGTTTGGGCATGTTGAGCGAATGAATGAGGAAAGAATGGTAAGAAAGATGTATAATGCAAGTGTTGATGGCGCCAGAAAGAGAGGGCGACCGCGGAAGACGTGGCATGACCAGATCAACCAGATACTGGAGGATGGTCCCGGCGAGCTTGCATGCGAAGATGTATGAATGTAGATGAGGCGAGAGTTGTATGTCAGGACAGAAGAGTGTGGCGCTCTATCCTCTCTGCCTACCCCCACGGGGAAACGGCGTGATGGTTAGTAAGTAAGTAAGTAAGTATTAAAGGGAATGAATTTTTTATATTCTAATAATGATATCCAATGTTTTACAAAAAATAAATTAGATATATTGAAAAAAAATGCAAACTTTGATGTCGCATATCTCCATAAATTTTGATTAGAGCCTCCAAATATTCGTGATTCCAACTATTCGAATATCGAGTATTTAATGATAATATATTCGAATATATTCGTAAATGATATATATTATAAAAAAACATAATAATTATAGAGAATTTATTTATTTTAATTTTTAAAAATATATATTATAAAAGAGCAACAAAAAATATATTGAAAAATAATGTTGAATTTAGAAATACAAATATAAAAAAAAATACAAAAAAATATATTTCTATTTTGTAAAAATACATATATAAAAACAAGATTAGATACAGACGGGTCAGTTTTCTCTCGATAACTGAAAAATTTTTAGATATGTTTATATTACTTCATATCTCATACTCCACGTGCAAGTTTTTTAAAAAATTATTTTGTATATAAGTTCTTGTTTGTCGGCTCTAGTATTTATGAAAAAGCCGACTCCATTGTTGACTCCACCGTAAGTGCTTATTGTAATAAAACTATAAAGATAAACATGACTTTAAAAAAAAGGTGAATGCAAAAGACGTCCGACAATTTACGGCAATTATGACTTCATTATATAGCCCATTGCAAATGACTTTCAGAAAAACCTTTGTTTCGTTTGGAAAAAATATTAAAAATCTTATAATATAAATATGAGCGAATACTTAACGAATACTTTTGAAAGTATTCGAAAAACGAATACTTTAAAACAGGGGAATATATTTGAGTTTCGAATATTCGAATATTCGGATTGGAGGCTCTACTATTGATATTAGGTCCTAATAGCTTGAACATTTTCGAATCACAATCAAGGCAGGAATATAGTCCTGCGAGGTTATTAATATTTTCCAAATAACTCTGTATAATGCTAAAAATTATATAATTTCAGCATGATACTTTGAAAGCTGTAAAAAATTTTGAAGACACGCTTTTATACGTTTCTTTGCATTACATTCGTCATCGATTTTTTATCATATCATTATATAAAATCACCCTTGCAGTATTAAAATATTAAACACGTTGTGCATCTGCACTTTTTAAACCCGTGGCATTATTATGTTGAACCGTTTTTTTCTAAAACAAAGTTATCTTGAGATATTAGAAATATAAGTTCAATTCGATTTATCTAATTGACATTTTTCTAATTTGATTTATCTAAATTGACATTTTGTTCCGACGCCTAATGTTAAAGTTGAATCTGGCAATTAAAATTAATACATTTGAAATCGGAACATTTTTACTCCCTTTATATTAACTCGTGGCGTCTGCTTGCTTGCCGTCAACAAAAAGTTTGGATCGATTTTTGACCCTTTTCCCGTGATCCAATCGAGCTGAAACATGGCAAGTAGACTCGTGGCGACGATCAAGAAGATCTATCAAATTTTCGTTAAAAAAATTTAATAATTATAGTATTTTTCGGATTTTTAGAAATTTTATTGGTTTTTTCAAATCGGATTCATTAGAAAAGTTTGATTACGGCGGCCCGATAACGTCACGGAATATTTTCAAAATTTGAATTACTCCGTCGCAATGCATAATAGGTACTTCACTACGAATGTCGAAAATCTGAATTGACTGACAAATGTTTTTAGAATTTAATCTTCAAAGCATGAACTGTCTCAAAACATCTGACATTTTAGAAATAAATTAAATTACTGTAAGTTTAGTGTTATGTTATATGTTTTAATTCGTCTTTAATTGTTGTTATATTTTACAAAGAAAGGGAGTATAATAAAAACTTGGTTTTTATGGGTTACTTTTTTCATACTCATATTGATGAATCTCGAAACTACGCAGGCATTTTATGTTCAATAATAATGTAAAATTATTAACTTTAATATAAATAATGACCAAATCATATCGAAAATATTAATAATGTAAAGACATCCACTTTACGTAAATGTTGAAAGTTTCAGAACTCTAGCTAGTCGGGAAGTCGGTGAAAAATCAATTACAGGAGTCTACAACACCAAACAAACAACAAACAAACATACAGACATATAGAGTTACATAAAAGCGTATAACAAAAGCGATCGCTTGTAACATCAATAAAAAGAGACATCCAATATCCCACACGAAGTTGTAGATATTGGATTGGAACAAATAAAAACATGTTTTTATTTTAAATATTATCTATTTTAAGAATTTTTTTACAGTATTTATATTTAAAAAATTTAAAATCTGTGGTATTTACAGGTCTATTCTTATTAGTTTGAGATGTCTTAGCAATGTTGTATTGTCCTCTTTCGTATAAATAACATTGCTGACTTCTTCAATTTTAACGTTATGATATTATGTGTTAGATGTTTTGACATTTCACATAGGTATAGGTAAACCATACGCGTGCATAGAGCTACTGATACACATGCTTATTAGTGGCATGTGAGCATGCGCAGTATCGACCTTCTTTAGACCTTGCTTATTAGTGACATGTGTATACGCACATTGCTAGTAATAAGCATGCCATTGTCATTCACCATGAGAAGGGGTATCTTTTGAGCATGTGTGAACAGGCTTGCTTATGAGCATACTTATGTCATTCGCGGGCTTCGCGGCTAGTAATATCAATGCGATCTTCTCGTGCGTTGGGGAGATGATAAAACATTACTTTTCGTGACTTATTATAGGAATCACGAATGTCTGTGGAATACTCGGTCACCGTTGTGTAAAAATAATATAGCGAGAAATAATGTTTATGAAACTTTATTAAAAGGCATGAATGATTCAAATCTTACAATAAAAATTATAAAAACTAAAATCAAAAATATGCGGATGGAAACTCGGGAACTGTCTTGATTTATTGGTTCACTTGAATTTTCTATTTCAGTTTGCAAAGTTTACATTTTGAACAAGAGCGTCTCTATTCTATGACAAGAGCGTGCCACTAATAAGCATGTGTGTTTGATTGTTAGCTTTGAGCATGCTTATTTATGAGCGTGCCACTAATAAGCATGCTAATAATGAGCAAGTGTGTACATTTGTTATGGCATGCTTATTAGTGGCATGCTCATTAGCATGCCACTAAATAAGCATGTGTATCTGTACCTTAAGATGTTATTATCCTGAGAACAGGGGGGAATAGAGAATATTTAATATTTAATATTATATATTTATATTTATTAATATTATTATTATTATTATTTATTATTATTATTTATATTATATATTTAATATTTAATATGACATATTTAATATTTTATTTTTAAATAGCTATCAACAGTCGAGTAAATTGATTACGTTATATAATTGTAAATTCATAATAGGTTAACCCCCCTGTAAACTAAAAGATAACACACGTAGAGACCGTTCACTTTAGGATAGCCTCTTGCATTAGTGTGAGTAACAGTCCGTTTACAAAATCTCGTAACATTCTTTTTTGAGTAAATGACAGACGCAAAAAATAAATATAAATATTATTTTTATAATGTACTAAGGTTTTCACGGCCGTTCAGAAGCATCTGTGTGTAGTTTTCTGGGATATTTTGCCGTGTATATGTGACCTCTCTGGCCGACGTTTCAGCCATCAGCACATCAGCCCTCGTCGGCTGATGTGCTGATGGCTGAAACGATAACAGAAACTGTCGATAATAAAACTGATAACAGAAACGTCGGCCAGAGAGGTCACATATACACGGCAGAAAACTATACACAGAAAATATTAGTTTCTTAACCTAAAACAAGCATAGGTACAAGTAATATAAAAAAACTCATTCCGTTTTCAAAATAAAAATGATTTCAAAATTGTTATTAAATAATACGAAAACATTGAGTATTTGCTTTTTTAAATTCTTAATAGATATATTGGGTCATGTGCTCAGAGGAGAAAAATATGAATTGCTCCACCTGATTCTTATGGGCAAGATAGAGGGTCGTAGAGGTGTTGGAAGGAGACAAATCTCCTGGCTCCGCAATATACGCGACTGGACGGGCATAAGAAGTGTTGGAGAGCTATTTCGTGCTGCCCAGGACAGGGACACTTTCTCTCGGGTGATAGTCAACGTTGGGGGGACCTGACATGACACCAAAAGAAGAAGAAGAATAGATATATAAAACTTTCTCTAAATTGGATTTTCTTTAAATATTTCACTTTATTGAAAATTGAAACTATTAAGTGAATCTATTACCTGCTATATCGCATATTAATCATTAATTCAAATATATTATTATCTACGTAACAGTGTCCGTCACCAATGCTACCGGAATGCTCCAATAATAATGTGATATAATATAACAATGAGGTATAAGAAGCAAAAAAAATCATTATTCTCTTTTTAATAATGTCCATCACTAACGTTATCAAGACGCTACTCTAGGTAGCGGCTGTTCTCTCGGCATTAACTGGCGGCCGAAATATATAATGAAAGCACCTTATTTTTGATGGGTTATAGCCAGTTTAAAATAAATTACATATAAGCAGTTACAATTGTAGTTGAATGATTTAAAAATCTTAAAATTAATTTTAATCAATAAGATAAACTATTGTCGTCTGTTTCGGACTCTGAATCCTCATCTAAATTTAAATTAAATTGATTTAAGTCTGTGGCCGCAGTATCGTGGTTCGTGATCTTGCAGTCACCGTATTTTTAAATAAAAAATATTAAATGCAAATGGCTTACCTAAAGTGAATGGACCTCTACGCGAAAAGCTTCGATGAGAAACATCAATGCATCCACTGACGTACAGTTTATTATATCATTGAATGCATCCGTCAAATTGTAGCAGAAATATAGAATTTTATTAAATATTTACCTAGAAACTTTGCTTGAAGAAATTATAGGATGTAAAACAAATTAATTTCTATCAACATTAAAAATAATAGTATTTATTTTGCTCAATATTAATTATTCACGATAAAATCACAAAGTGAACCTATAATTTTTTATAGTATAATGGGGGTCAAGACATGACTTTTGACATCGCAAACCAATAAGAATATTTTTGTATACATACACATACTGTACTGTCTTGCATATAATGCATATACTTAGAGTAGTTACCTACTCATTTTGTACCCATGTAGGTTATTGAATTAAAGCCGCTAATAAAACCGGTATTTTGGGCCATCTGTTGTATTTTCATTTCAAAAGTTTCAAACGTCAATGTCGTAAAATCGTTGATACTGAAAAATATTCCGTGAAAATCAAACAGATGGCGCTCGACGTTGTATCTGTGCGATAATCACATTGCAGGGTTTTGAAACATTGTCAGATTTGTGCTCAATATTACGTCTAGTAAATGGTTTAAGTTTATCAGAACGTTTTGTAAAAATATCGATATTTCATAACCAGCTAGCTACTCGTATATGCGTTTAAGAAATTAATTTTTAGAAGGGCCGAGAATTACTTCAAAAGCGCTAGGTACGCAGCTGTAGGTAGGTATTTCTGTGAAAATTACACATTTCTTTGATATATTATGTAGGTATAATTAAATATGTTGGTCCACGAACAAACGATTAAAAATTTCCAAGTTAATGTATTAACGTCCTGTGATATAGCTAAACTTCATAGGCAATATATAGGTACCTATACTTTATATAAAAATATTTAAAAAATGATTGAAATTTAGACGGAAAAACCACTGTAACTTAATTTTTGATATCTGCTGCAATACATTTGTGGCAGTGAATTCGCAAGAAACAAAAAAATGTTTTAATTCCTTTGAAAAATCATATACAAAAATGTATGTATATACTAAGTTGTATGAAAATATTTCAACGCGTCTGGTAGACGCGAAACCTGATTATAGTATAATTTTGGATTTTTGGAAATTTTTTATTACTTCCTTTCGTAGCGTCGCCCGACCGAAGCCCAACGCGTAGGTTAAGCGAAAAAAAAAGTTTCAACTAGTAAATGAGAAAGGGAGTATAATAAAAACTTGGTTTTTATGGGTTACTTTTTTAAAAATTCATTAAGAATGATAAATTTGGTAACTTTCACTATTTGTTTGGATTTAGATTGGATTGGAACATTTTCGATGCTAACGCATCATTTGATTTGATTGATTTGATTAGATTTTGATTTTTTTTGATTAGATTTGTTTGATTAGAAATATATTTGATATTTTACATATTTATAAATGATATTTTACAATGTATATATTAGGAAATATAAATGTTATAATATTACTAATTTTTAGAATAAAAAAATAAAAAAATCATCTTCAGTAATGTTAATACTGAATTTATGACTGAAAGACGGCATGAGAAGTGGGATGGAGATTAATCTGGTGGGTGTGTGGGCGTGGTTAGTAGGCGCAGAAAAGACGACGTAATAGGAGTTTGAATATTGATATTATTACAAAAATGTGAAATGTTATAAATAAATAGTGAAAGAAAATAAAGTTATCATTTTTTAATATTTTTTCGAAATATTATATATACTAACCAGATTTGATTCTAAGAATGTTAAAAAAAATAGCTATATCCCTTAGAAAGATAACCCGAATAATATAATCGAAATATTATATGGTTAACACCGGGATATGAAACAGGAACTTTTCCAATCCGGGGAACTGCGAAACCAAATATTTTACGATTGTTTTTATTTCATATAATTTTTTAATATATCCTTCTTATCGATTTATCTTAATTGTTTTAAATATTATATCATAACAGTACTAATAATTTGTAAAATTGTAACATCAAAATGTGTTTTCATTAAAAATATTTTTGGATTGAGCGTATTGATTGTGTGACTGTTAGTACCTACCGATAAGTTAATTTTTTATATTTTTTGAATATGTTTATTGTTTATATCTTTAAGAACACGATTACTGGATTATGTCCCCAGACAATTTAAAAATTTGAACACAACCTAAAAATAATAATTATTTTTTTACGTACGCATAAACAGGCTAAGAGAACCAATTACAGAAGTGTAACACATCACAAAACACCTAGGCTTGACTGAATCACATTAATTGTGACCTCACCGGAAATCGAACTCGGAACCGTCGGAGAGAAGCCAGTGTCATATCCACTGGCCTATATATATGTATATATATATATATATATATATATATCTATATATAAGCTTAAAAAATAGTAATGTGTATATGGAACACATGTGACATATTCTAATTATATTCGAACAATGTTTTACTAGAAATTGCGGAAAAAACATTTCGAAATAACATCGTTCGATTTGTCCGCGATTTCAAAAGACAATTCACAAAAAAACGCTTTTTTATCGAGGTAGTTTATAATAGTACTATGTATGTAGGTACTTATACCTTATATGTCTCGAACATTCATCAACACCGTTTAAAATTGGTTGTGAAATTTCGTTCACTATAGTTGTGTCAGGAATATCGTGGTGAATATAAAGTACTATATCCTACGTTTAGTTTACAAAAAATTTAATTAGTATTTTAGACATACATGAGTAAAAAGTTATAAAGTAATTTAAGTTCAATTAAGAATTACTTTTTAATTAAGCACTTGAAGAATTTATTTAAGGATTCTTTATCATAAATAGGAATTATATAACAATGTTGCAGTATACAGTGTGTAACAGAGCTATTCCATAATACTTTACAGGTGGATTCCTGCCTTGATTATGAGTCGAAAATATTCAAACAATAATAGTTATGGAGTTATGCAATATCAAAGTTTGCATTTTTTTTTCAATATTTCTGACTTATTTCTTTACAAAACGTTGAAGTATCATTGTATCGATTATATAAAATTCATTCGTTTCCATAAAATTTAAATAAAATAATATAAACCCTGAAAAAATTCCAATTGGAATGTTTTCCAATTGGAATTTGAAGGTTTTTATCATTTTATTTGACTTGTATGAAAGGGAATGAATTGGATATAAGTTGCTGTGATGATAGTCCAAAGTTTTGCAAAAAATAAGTCAGAAATGTTGAAAAAAATGCAAACTTTGTAACGCATATCTCTTTAACTATTGGTCATTGTTGCTTGAACATTTTCGACTCATAAAATCAGGCAGGAATCTTCCTCTAAAGCATTGTGGACTAGCTCTGTTTCACAGTAGATTCAAATGTCCCCTTGAGCAGGATCGTGTAGCCTTTATATATAAGAAGAAATACAGCAGAAATAAGAAAAAATACGCGCAAGTGGTGGTCCGCAGGATGTGGACTTTATTTGAATTTGATATTTAATTACGGCTTGTCTCTAATATGAGAAAACCAAGCATCGTATACCTACTCACCCTTCTCTTTTGAAACCTTTCCTTCTAGTAACATTAACATTTGTAATGATCCCGGTAGCCAGTAGGGCATCCTAATCAAATCGAGCAGACTGTATTTAATGTCGAAATGATGTTCAATTAATATTATAAAGCATTTTATTGTATTTCAATATAAATCGTTCTCCTGGTCACGGTAAGCACTGTGCTGATCCGCGTGATAGTGGGGTCTTCCTAACGTATTAACGATGAATTTTGTATTAATAATTTATTTAAAAGGCCGTTGCTTTCTCGTCGCGAGTTGATATTTAATTTTAGCTATTATGTTCCATTGATTCTGCCATCTCCTGGCCGCGGCTAACAATGTGATGAATCCTATGGGGTGACCCGTCAAAAATACGTCACGGAAAATAATATTAAATAATATAAATTTCATTGCAATGAATAAAATCATTTGCCGTATGATGTTAGCGAAAATAGTTGTATGGCGCGGGTGGCAACGGCCGAGGTCGACAGATACGCTGTAACTATAAAAGGATCGCGGAATAAAATATTATACCTTCTATGAAATATTAAAAATAATGTATTCTATACAATATTAATACTCTGCCTGTGCTAGCTATACATTTAACTAAAATATATATTATTAACTGGAAATAATTATTCTGTGAAAATTGCGCTTTTGAATGCAATATTAACTAAAAATATTAACTAAAATATTTCTAACATCTTGGGTTCGCACACTATATTGATAATACCTAATGCCCTTCGCATTTACTAAATGTATTACCTAAATAACCACAGCTATACCATCCTGTCCGTCAGGGACGAAACATAAAACACAGTTATATTTCTAAAAGTGCTACCTCTTACGCGACAAAAATACCTATTACAGTCGGGCTATGAATATGAACTATCTCCGCCTCATAATGGCGCCTGGTACCAATACTAAAACCTTTACTAGAAATAATAAATGCGAATAAATCTCGATAAATATAATATATACTATTCGTAATACGTCGTTGAATTGGCACATGATTCGTCTAATGGATGAAGGACCCCGTTGTGTATCGTAATAACTTCAAATTCTTTTATAGGAGCAGTGTGGAAACAATTGCATAATATTACGTAATAAAAACATCTAACGAACCTAATAATCTATACATTTATGTTACAATAAAATACGTTCACCAGAAGAATTCGTGTATTAGAAATAAAACATTTCCGTTTGGAGACAAACCAGTAGAATTGTTTGAACGGCGCAAAGGGAAAAATTCACACATATTAAATAACACTGAAATTAATAATTATAAACACTTTGTATTAACAAATTCTTACCTTGAATGGTTTCGTTCTAGACGTGCATGAACCTGTTCATATTAATTCCATGGGAAAATAATACATATATTTTCTATCTACGAAATAAGACATTTTTGAAGCGAAACTTCTTTATAAATAAGTAGATAAGGTCTCGGGGATGGTTTGTTCGAAAGGATTCTACAACAGCCCGTGAGTTTATATGAAATAATAGATTCTTTGAATGCTAAATTTTGGTTTTTTAAACCCTCAGCATCTCTGCTGAGAGGGGTAGAGGCCCCGCGCCCGCCTAAACCCGGTGGCCGACTTCCTAAGTGACTAAACGGCCCCCCTTGTTCCTCCGGAACTTACTGCATCCCGAGACTCTATCTCTTCTTTACGAGATGTGATCCCGTGACGCCCTTCTTTTAGGCTTATAATTGAGAAGGCCGTACTCTTTTGGTACGAGTTTCTGATGATGTGTGTTGTCTTGAGGCGCCTTTCTTTTAGGCCGGTGTTTGAAGAATCATGTACTCTTTTGGTACGAATTGATGACGACATTAGCCTCCTTTGCGGGCATAGTCAGCGATGTTACAAATTATTGTGCAATCTCATTATGCCTTTTCAGAATGGCGTCCCACGATTCTGCATCTTGCAACATTTACTTTGGACAAATGTTAGAGTGTTAGTAACATATTTATAATATCCCAGCTATTCCATATGAGTGAATGATTTTTATATTTATTCTGGCCCTGTCTTTCTTACAGAGGACAAAATAGAATTTAACATTTCTATCAAGGTTTTACAGCATTCAGGCATGAAAATCCTTCCAAAGTCAGAGAATTCACGACGTTGGTTCACGCTGTTTTTGAGCAGGATGAGGCGCGAAGGTCGAGTCTAGTGGCCACTCCGATCAACAAGGGAGGTCCCGCTTTTAAGAGTACCTCACAGGGGCTTGCGCGGATTCCAGGCTTATGACACGAGCGTCATCCACAACCTCACCTAGCTCAACGTTCGTAAACCAGAAAACTCCAATTTCAGTTAGATCTCCCCATTCTGTCCTTTACTCGTCGTTCTGAAGCTACTTGTTAAGCCGGATATACCGAAGTACACAAATCATAAAGAGTTAGCTGAAGGCCGGATTGCACAATACTTATGCAATACAATTATTATAAGGCTACTAAGCGTTTCTTATAGAATTACGTGTATTCAATTGTTAGTTCAAATAGTATGAAAATCCTCAGACTTTAAAATATGTTCGTCCGGGAGATATTCCCGTACGAACTGAACCAATATCACACAAGAAATCGCGATATTATTTATACATGATTGCTCTGATCTTAAATCTTCCCAAAATAAATACACTTTGAGTGAAATAATTAGTGAATCATAGTGAAAATAATTAATCGTAATAGATAATATAAATGTGATCCTTAGCTGTTACACTTCGTGGTGGAATCCTCCTCTCTGGTGCTGCGGAATGGTGGGTCCTCCGTACGTCGCCGCTTCAAGACCCGCTCTCTCTCAGGCTGTAGTAGGACGGGCAGCTCCTTTGGTTGCAACTGATGTCCTCGAACTCGGGCAGCGCTCCCGCTCGCAAGTGGTGGTCTCGAAAAGAAGGCTGAGTATATCGTGTTCGCTCCTTTTATACTCTCGATTGCACCATATCTTCGAAATCCACGCTAGTGCAGTGACTCATCCTATGAGCGATGACCTCACCGCCGGCGCTCGCCATTGGCCGGATTCAGTCATCAGGACGGTTGCCTCCGGCTCAACCCGTCGAAGGCAAAGCGCGCCTGTGATTGGTCCGTTTCGTTAAAATAATAGTTAAGCACCCGCTACACGCGAGACTTACTGTTCTGATTCATAAATAATAAAGGCTCGTTCGCACCTACTCACAAGGTCGAGTCTATTAGGATTGGCAAACGATATTAATTTAACACAGAATTATATCTATGGTATAATAAAGATCTAAGAAATATTACTTGTATAGCTGAATATTCAATATTTTGTTAGCCTCTTGTAATACATAGAATCTTAAGAAGAAATATATCAGGATTTTACTTTTAAACGATCCCAAACAGAAGAAATATATTTTTGATGTCCATACTTGACTTTTTTGAATATTATTATTTTAAGATTTTCTAAATTTATTAAATCTATCTCTATGTCGACCATCACACATTAATAATGGCGTCATGAATGTTTGGTTGACTCGGTAGTTCAATTAACTATAGGGTCGTCTTGAAAGACATATGTGAAAATGTGAAACATACGTAGACAATCTCAAAATTCAAAATGGAAAGGCAAAATAATGTACCTAATAAAGCTTTTATAATTTAGTTACAATTAATAGTTCAATTTTACCAAGTAGGTGCATTTTATGTGTTCCTTGACCAATATTATTGAGCACTGAATATATTTAACATAAAAAAATCACATTATTGGTCCGCGGGATTCAAAATTACGAATTAAGTTGTCTGAGAGGACCTAAAGTTTGGTGGCCACTGGAATACATCATATGAACGCTAATGATAAGATGTATGTATGTATTATGGCTGTTGAACCGTGGTTTCGTCCTGTAGAGGTTTTATGGGCCTATTATTTTCGGAACATATCTTAAAATAGTATTATACTTAAAAAATAAACGCTTTTCCAAGAAATTTGTAAAAGGAGATATTTTTAGTTCCTTTCTTTTAACTCGTGGCGTCTCCTTGCTTGCCGGCTTGCCGTTGAAAAAACTTTGGATCGATTTTTAACCCTTTTCCCGTGATCCAATCGAGATGAAACTTGGCAAGTAGACTCGTGGCGTCGATCAAGAAGATCTATCAAATTTTCGAGAAAAAAAATTAATAATTATAGTATTATTTCGGATTTTTAGAAATTTTATTGGTTTTTTCAAATTGGAATCATTAGAGAAGATTGATTATTAGCAACGGCGGCCCGATAACATCGCGGAATATTTTCTAAATTTGAATTACTCCGTCAGTATACATAATAGGTACTTCACTACGAATTTCGAAAATCTAAATTGACTGACAAATGTTTTTATAATTCAATCTTCAAAGCATGAAGTGTCTTATCAAAGCTCAAAACATCTGACATTTTTAGAAATATATTAAATTACTGTAAGTTTAGTGTTATGTTATGTGTTTTAATTCGTCTTTAATTGTTGTTATATTTTACAAAGAAGGGGAGTATAATAAAATCTTGGTTTTTATGGGTTACTTTTTTAAAGGGTAATTAAATTGATTTTGTAGTTCTTTTGAATGATGTTTGTATTGTTATCAATAAAGGCGTGTAAAAATGCCTGTGTCTTTTTTTATCGACAAAAACATTTTATTTAATTTCCGTGGGTTAATTAAGAATTGTAAATACCTGGAGCTGCGGTATCGGTGATGTACACGAATACGTCATCACAACCCTTGTGCGGGGAGCTGGTGGTCTCGTCGATCACCAGGTTGGTGAAGAGGCTGTTGGGCCTCAGCAGATCTTCGGGGAAGGTGATCGCTCGCAGGGGGTTGAACGTCTTCATGTCGAAAATCACGATCTTCGGGGAGCAGACACGCCTAGAAAAATATACAAGGGTCGGCATTTATATTTAGAGATTTATTAACTTGAAAATGTGTATTCCAATAGAAAACATAAATTATGATAATTTAATGAATGTACTTCATTTGAAGAAATTGTCATACAGACGAGATGTCTGTATGACAATTTAAAATTATTAAAATAATGTTGGACTGCCCTAAACTGATAAAGATGGTCTCTTATAATATACCAAGACAAACGAGATTTCACGAAGTGTTCTTTGTAAGGACCCACCGGAATAAGTATGCTTTAAATTCACCGTTAACATGCATGCACGCCTTAGAAATAAGTTCTCGAAATTCATTGACATTTTTCATTATAGGACCATACTGAATCTAAATAATTACTTAGACTTAGCATATGCTAGTAGAATTGAGTACAGTTTAATGAATGGAACAAAATTTTTTTTTTTATTCACCTTGAATTAGAACTTTTCTGAATTTGCTTTTAACTAATTAGTCTTGATTTTTACTGTGTTTTTGATTTGTTGAAGGTTTTAATTATTATTGTTTACTTTTATACTAATCATTGTTTATACATATTTATTTATTTTACAGTTTTTAATGATTGTTCATCTTTTTTAAATATGTTTTATTTCGATCAATTATTTTTTTTTGTTAATTTAATCTTCCTATCTTATTTATCTGGTATATTGGTTTAATTATCTTAATTTTATTTTATGTTTTTATATCAAAGGTTATTCACTATTAGGTACAGTTTGCTTTTATACTAATCATTGTTCAGATATATTTATTTAAAGTGTTTTATTGATTGTTCATTCCCTTGAATACGTTTTAATTCTATTCATTTTTGATTTATTTTATTTAATTTATTTTAAAACGTGTTTTATGTTTATGTAAAAATTCATGTTACTTTATATATATTGTAAAAGTTCACTAGGGCATTGATAAATAAATAAATAAATTTCAATCTACAATGTTGCTGAATCAATTGAAAAAATAATAAATTTAGCCTACATAATAACTGATATATTAAATTGATTTGATACCTACCATTTTAAAATTAACACAGAAATTGTTTTGACACATATCAAATTACATGTAGGTATATAAAGGCACTTTCTTTTAACGACCAACAATGCGCTCTCAGTAAGAGCACCATCAAATATATGCACCCTATCGTCATTAGCAGGAAAGAGACAATTAATATTATAAAGTGTGTCGCGTCGTTTACTTCTAGAGCAAGTGAACATAATCTGGTTGTTGATCGTGAGGATTGACTGCACTTATGACGAAATGAATAAAGGACCATTTTGGGTATGTTTGGTTTCGAAATGTATACTTTTTCTTACCTCACTGAGCATTTTAAAAAAAAATTGTATTAATTAAATCTAATACTTTAATTGTATTAATTAAATCTAACAGTTTAATTGTATTAATTAAATCTATTAGATTATGTAATATTAACAATTTAAGAGGAGAGATTTACTGTTCCATTCTCAGTCGTTGGCATATTTGTGGGGGCGTCATTGTCCATAATATGATTGAGTAGTGCGTTGTTTTTCTAAAGCAAGCTTCAAAAAATAAAATCAAATCGTATAATTTTTTTAAAGAATCGAAGTGTATAGTTTATTTTTAAATACATTAACTTCAAAAATGACATTAAATACATGAATATTTTAACATGAAATACATGACGTGACAAAGCAACTATCCATAACTGTGGTGGATATTAATTCCTAGGTGTGTCCTAGTGTGTCGAAAGTTTATGATTAGAGGTATAGTTTTAGTGCAGTAATTAAAGGGAATGTTTTCAAGCAATACTAACAACGTGCATGGAGGAGCATAAGTCTGATAATTTAAGAGGAGGAATGCAAGTCGCAGAAATATGGATAAAGAACAGTGCTCACAGTTATTTTGTTGTTTTTTTTAAACCGTTTCTTACATGTCATTTTTTTACCGAAAATTTTTTTAGGTGTATGTTATAGCTTACTGTTTTAATGAAACTTTATTAATATTTTTTAGAAAAAATGTTATTAACGTGTGATGGCAAGAGGCAGACTTCAAAATCTGGCAGTGTTAATTTATCAATCGATGACTAATTTTGAAAGAAAGGTCATGTATTTTAGAAGCTTTTCATAAAAATAATAAAAATATTAAGCTCTTTATAAATTTTTATCAGCATTATAATTAAATAAAGCCGCCGCTGGGCCTAGCAGCAAGCAATTAGTGAGAGCTGATTACAGATGCAAATGGCCACGCAACGGCTACTAACTGCCTGCGAAGCGGCCACCATAGCTGTCCGCAAGGAATTTATAATTGTACTATTTATATGGTTCAAAACACTTGATATGCATGTGCATGCTAAGAAAAGAGCAAAATAATAATTATGACAGTCGTATTTTCCTGTAATTTAAAACCGACTATTTAGGTCAATTCCAATTTATCTTCAAAATGGAGTAGATTTTTTTTCTGTGTTAGCTGAAATTTATGGTTAATTAAATCATACTTCTGGCTTCCGTATTAATAAACGTGGATCGACAATGCGTGACGCGTCTTAATAGAATATTGTTTAATATTTTGAGCAATATTGAAGTTGTTGTATTTCATTTTTCGAAAAGATTGTGTTCGTAAATTTTTATTTTATTTTAATGTATTATATTTTTATTTATTTATTTATTTATTTATCTTCATCTTGTTACATGACATAGGAGATAGAGCCGCTCATCTCACTAGGAAGAACTTGTGCCGAGATGAGCAACTGAACAATATAGTGAGAACAAAAAATAATAAAGATACACAACAAAATACTATATAACTATAAGATTAATTAATTAAGTTTATAAATATAAAATGTGGATAATAAGAACAGTATATATTGTATAATACAAAAGCAATAGTGAAAGTAAAGTAATATACATATATAAAAAATCATATGCATGGATAGTAACAAAATGTATATAAATAGCGCAATTAAAAAGTATATTTAGGTGTATACTATATAAGATAATTAAATGAATGTTTGTGTATATTAAATAGTGATTAGAAATGAATTTAATGAGCAATAATTACGACCTGTTTTTGGCAGTTGGGTATTTGTGCAAATGCAGGTGACAATATATATATATTTAAGTTATTTTATAATCAATGGCTCCACAGCCTATTGAGGGTCTTGGCCCCCTCCAACATTCCTCTCCATCTTCCTCTGTCCTGACATGTACTCCTCCAATCCCTGATGCTTACAGTTCTCACGTCTTGTTGCACTCCATCCAGCCATCGGAGTTTGGGTCTACCAACGCTGCGTCTGCCTTGGCAATCTTTTTTGGCATTCTCTCTTCTCTCATTCTTTCTACGTGCCCTGACCGTCACAGCCTCCCTATTCTGATAAGTTGTAATATTATGTTGGGCTCATTGTAAATATTGTAGTATAGAGAATATGATACAACCTCCTCGTTGTATCGTATTGTCCAAATTCCGTTTACCTGTACTGGACCGAATATATTTCTGAGTATTTTTTATAAAATACAAGGGGAAACATTCATCCTTTTTACTCAATACCCAGCATTCAGAGTAGCGAAGGGAAAAACTACATTTCAAAATGAAGACTACAACACACACATGTTCACCAGTTTGAAGACTACAAAGTGTAAACTACAATTGTAGTAAAAAGTACTTGAAGTGAAGTAATTGTAGTACTATGAAATGAAGTGAAGTAAATGAAGTGAAGTAATCAAGTAATTGTAGTATTAATGAAGTGAAGTAATGTAATAAAGTAATTGTAGTATTAATGAAGTGAAGTAATGAAATGAAGTAATTGTAGTATTAATGAAGTGAAGTGTAATGAAATGATTTTTTCCCAAATAAAAATATAAAAATTAATTTGGCGACCTAAAAAAAAAGAAAGAAAAGGTCGCCAGCCAGATTTCTTCATTCGCTTCCGAAAAATTTTCAAACCATGAGGGGGGGGGGGGTTGTTACAGCTTCCAGAGATTTCTTCGTTTAGCTACATCAACTTCCCAAAAATTTCTTCATGGATCCCAAAATTTTTCAAACCATGGGAGGGGGGGATTGTTACAGTTTCCAGAGATTTCTTCATATATCTACATCAACTTCCCAAAAATTTCACGTAAAAAATGCAGTATTTAAAGTATGTTTATCATACTTTCGATAACTTTGAAGTGTATGTACTTTGTAGTGTTCGCTTTGAAATGAAGTGTACTATTTGAAGTTTATACTTTCAATAACTTTGGTGTTTGTAGTTTGTAGTGTGCACTACACTTCAAAACGTGCGAAGTGTGCACTTCAATGTAGTGTAGTACTACATTGTAGTAGTGAGCACAGAGCGGACCCATCACTAATTCAGAGCCATACGTTAATAGTGTCTTATAGATGGTAACTTTGTTTTCAATGACACCATTCGGGATGCGAGATGTTTTATGTTATTAACATCACAGAATTCCTCACATGAGCCTAAAACTTTTTCCTTATTTTATTTAACTCTTAAGTGTGTAATATTCACAGATCAACAAAATATATAGACATGAAGAAACATTTATTAGTACAAATTGTGATTCCACCGCTGATTTCACTACGTTTGAACAAGATCCGATTGGTGTAACATGCCATAGCTACATTCAATATGACTATATCATGTTATACACCCAAAATGACTATACCATAACATGCACCCAGTATGACTTTGATGTCGTGTATTGGTAATAATTCTATGCCACCTCGCAGCCCAGATTTCATATATCTTTATTTTTATGGATTTAAAAGGCGTGTTTACTTTGATAAATCAGCCAATTAAAGCGAATATGCGTCAAGAGATATCCAAAATCTCACCCGCTTTGTGTCGTAGAGTGTTTCAAAATCTACGAGCCATATTCGAAAAGCGCCAGCGGCGGTCATGGACATTTAGATAACATTATTTGATGGGTATAAAAGTAAAGGCAGCAATATCCCATTGAGGTGTTTCTGAGATGAATACAATAATAACTGTTATTATTCAAGGAAATGATACTCATGTCTTATTAAAATACTATGAAACCTACGTCTTATTGAAAATAAGTTTTTAAAAACGATTGCCACCCTAGTTTTCCTTTTACATGCGTGTATAAATATTTAATTTTTAAATTTGGATATTGCCGTGTTTGCTTCTAAATAGTGGACACTGCTGCTTTTGCTATTTACATAATTAGATATTGCTGTCTTCGCTAGTATGAAGCGGCCATTTCGTCACGTGACACATCCTTGGGGGTAGATTGGTCGTAGGGGATATTCCTGCTTTTCATATTCTACTCCTTGATACGGCGGATGTTACGGTTAAGTCCTGGCTGGCAATATCGTGTCAAAATCAGGGTGTGTCTCTGTTTGTATTTTGTGGCAATACCATGATAGGTTTTGTCGGGAGTCGTATGTTATCTATACATCTATCGCCGGATCAGTATCTTTGCGAAATCTTCGACTTGTCAGGTTTTGAAGCGATCAAGTCGTGGTAACTGGGTCTCTGTTGATAGATCCGATAATTTATAACCTGAAGTAAATATTCTGTTCGTTCTGGTGGGGTGAGTGACTTAGCTTACGCACTTGACTATCAATTTAGTTTCATAATATAATTACTGAATATTGATTTAATTATTTAAGTACGGTAAGAACATTATCTAAAACAGCCTTGTATGTCTTGGCTAAAGCACTTATTTCATTATCATCACTTAGTTCATTTAATTTCTTTATATAATGACTGACAATTAATTTAAGTATCGTAGGAACAGTATTTTAAATGCCCTAAGCATATTTTTCACAAGGCAATAAGCATTTTATTAAAATTGTTAAACATTCACAACGTTTACTACGAAATTTATATAAAGTCTTTTATAAGGGGACGATTAGCTTGCTTCAGAATATTTAATAAGATCTAGGTAAAACCAGGACCTGTGCTTACATCTAATAATAATATTGTTGTATAAAATTGTATAATTTGCCTTTCATTTTCAGACAATTATGTTATATTACTTATATTTTATTATTAGTCACGGTAGTAGTTAAGATGCCTAGAGAGAGAGGCTGAACAGCATTATTGCATAATTATCTTGCTTAAATATCCTGTGCGTAGCCGTTATTATTTTATTTAAAAAAAAAACATATAGGTACTTAAACCAATCCTGTAGTACAATTTTATTATATTCATGTACCTACCTATATAATCAACTGGAATGACGGTTATTTATGGTGCAACGTAGAGGTTTGGAGATATACGAAATAATTTTTATTTATTTTTTATTTTTTAAATTTATTTATTATTCAGAATATTTTTGAGTTTGTTCAAATCTTTCAGAACAGTGCTGGATTTATGTCACAGAGACATTATTAATCAATTAATGTATATTATAGAAATCTCACAGAGATATTGTATTTCTGAACTGTATTTCTTATGGGAAAGTAAAAAAAAAAAAGGAAGTATATTGCTCTCAAATTCCGTAAATCAATTGTAGATTTTCTCATTAGCGACATTAACGATATTAAAATAATTAGCGACATCTGTGGGGATTTAGGGGAATGAAAATGGCTTTGTACAGGCCGCATGGAAAGGTGGTTACAACTCATATGTGAAAACTTGTCACACAATTTGAACATATATACAAGTTCCGAAAAATTAGTAAGCATGGTATATTCTATCATGGGTGGAAATGGCGAATGTTACATTGTGTAAAGTGATCACTTAAGCCAACCATAAGATAGGTCATAAGTCCTATGTACACCCAAATAACTTCTATACCTACTTTCCCATAAGAAATACAGTTTCGTCTCTGTAAGATTTCTATAATATACATTAATTAATTTATTATGTTTATCTTTACAGTTTTTTTAAACATATAATGTAAAAGCACGGTGTTAATTTCTTAGACCAATTAAAAAGATTCACAGACGTTAAGAACAAAGTTAGATAAGATGTTTTTAAGTTAATTATTTTGAATTAATTAATGAATAGTGGTAAACAACAATAATAACAAGTGATTGAATATGAAGAAAAAAGTGTATCAAGGAATGAGTTAATTAATGGGAGAAAAAGGATGAGGATGTAGGAGTCAGGATAGAGATGGAGGAAGAGAAGATTAGATATAGTGAGTGATTGGTCAAAGTCGATATAGTACATGTATTGTAACCTAAAGCATTCTTTTAAATTCGGTAAGACCAATGTTGAAGAGGTCAATATCGATACAATTATTATTGAAAGCTTTACATGCGCGATATAAAAATGTATTTTGTGAATGGGATGCTCTATTTCTCGGAACATGGAAGAGCACGTTTTGTCGGGTACGTCAGCAGGGAACATGAAAAGAGATTAAAGTCCTGTTGATTGGGACAGTCGATATATCCTCTCAGTAGTTTACGTACGTGCTCTTCGCTGTTCTTATTTTTAGTTTTTATGTTGTGAAAATGTAGTGCTTCGTGATTAGAGTCAAAAGTTAAATCTAGTGTTGAGGTGGCGAAGAAACTTCATTTGTATCTGTTCAAGTCTCGCAGTGTGTGTAATTTTTTGTGGGTTCTACACTTGAGATTCACATTCCAGGTTGCTTCGAAACGAACGCATAGTACAATAATTTTAGGGGGAATGGATTTTTAAAGTTTTTGCACGTACGCAGTATGAAACCTAGCATGCTATAGGCCTTTAATGTAATTTGATCGATATGTTTCTTAAAAAGGAGTTTGTTATCGAGAATCACACCGAGTTCTTTAATTCGCTTTTAATTTCCAGTGGGGTGTTATCTATTGTGAAATTTGTTGAGATTCCTCGTGTGATTCGATGACATTTATTGGTATTGAGGAGGAGTTTATTAACCATACAGTAGCCCGATACGCGGGTGAGATCATCTTGAATTTTTTTATTGTCTTCTAAGGAGCTAACTTTGGCATAGATCTTCATATCATCAGCATACAGAAGAAAGTTAGTGTATTGGAAGCAGGTATGTATGTCGTTTATGCATATTATGAATAGTAACGGTCCGAGCAAACTCCCTTGGGGGACTCCCGAGGAGATGCGGGCCCAATCGGATTGAAACCACCGACGACTACAGCTTGGTTTCTGTTGCTGATATAGGAAATAAGCCATCGTAGTAAGTCTCCATGAATGCCAATTTTTAATAGTTTATCGACTAAAATGCGATGATCTACTTTGTCGAAGGCCTTACTATAATCTGTGTAAATAGCGTCAGTTTGCACTCGCTGAACCATAGTGGATAGTATGTAATCTGTGAAAATAGTCAGATTTGTAGTGGTAGAACGACCAGCAATGAATCTGTGTTGTTGGAGAATTATGTATGGTCTAATTTATTTATGTATTTATCTATATTTTTTATTATTATTTTATACTTTCTATTTTTAATTTCGACATGTTTTAATTTCTTATTCTACTTGTATGTCTGTTGTTAGTTTTCTATTTTTACTTATATGTATATATATCTTTATGGCGAGGTGAGAATCTTTTCTCGACAAGCTGAAATAAAGACCTATTATTATTAATAGTGTTGAAAACCTCTGTGTAAACAATTTTTTCAAATATTTTACTGAAAACTGTTAATTTAGAAATGGGTCTATAATTCGTCACTTTATTTCTATTCAGATTTGAAAATGGGAGTAATGTATGCGTTTTTCCATTGGTCTGGGAAAGTACCTTCATCGATAGATTTAGTGAACAATAGGCTGAGCGGGATGGCAATACTGGCACGGCACGCATGAACGAATGAAGGCGGGATTCCGTCAGACTCAGCGCCCTCGTTTAATTAAATCCAGACTGTTTATGTTTTGCAAGAGGGAGAAGTTCTATCAGAAAGATTAAAATGTGTGAGTATAATAAAGCTGCCTACAAAGTCAGCTTTACATTTGTGCTCATGTATGTTGTATGTGAGTGGGTGCAATTCAATTTATTATTTATTATTATTATTATTTTTATTTTTTTTCAGATATACTTATCTTCAAATTTGCTTTATGTTAAGTTTAAGATTACTTCACATTTGACTGCACTTATTTAAACATATTGATGAACGGGGTGCTTTTTTTAAAACTAGAGTCGTAACAAAAATATAAATAAGTTGCGTGTATAGTATAAAGCTGAGTACGCAGTAAAATATAATCTACACTCTGTGTATATGTGTATACATATCATAACCATATAAATGATCAACTATAATATGTCTGATAATATAAATGTTAGTAGTAAAAAATAATTTAATTATTAAATGTGAAAGCTTAAACTGTAGCAGTTTAATCGTCATTAAATAAGGTGTTCACAGGGTCTACGACCTGTATTGGCTGGCTTAAGTGATCATTACGACTCCGCCTAAGAACAACCACATATCTATAATATATTGAATGTTGTATGTATGTTATTTATGCACCTCATTTAACATCCATGGTTTTTACATTTGTCATCAACGAAATAGCATATAGATGTCGCCGTTGGTAAATGAGATTCTTTGCTTTTTTACACGTTTTTAATTACATTATCCGCCTGTGGACTAAAATATAGTATCAAGATATATTATATCAAAATAAATCAAGATATATTATGGATGTCTTGTGGATGAAGCAACTTTTTATACTGAAAAGTGGGCACGGAAGTCATTTTGTGTGTATGGCTCTAGTGTACACTTTACAAAAATGTAACGTTCACCATTCCACCCATCTATCAAATTTTTGAAGTTGAATAAATGTTTGATATGCATTTCATTCGTGTGTTATATATTTCACTACAGATGAGTAGGTACTTCTATGAGATATTTATAATATATCTTGATTAATAATGTCTCCCTAGGGATGAAATCAGTATTGTGTTCTAGAAAATTTTTAAGATACTCAAAATATTCTGAATATAATAATAAATATGTTGTGAAGCAGGTATAATTGATTTGGTTGTCCGACATCTCGTCGACTTAGGACTTGTAAATAACGAGACATTTGACGAGACACCGTATGTACTGGCGCTCGTTGCAATACCTGAAATCGTCGAGGGAGTCCATCACTCCGGAGTCCAAGGCCCACAGCCTCCCGCAGCTGTCGCACCGCAGCCGGTAGACGCTGATGAGGCCGGAGCAGTTGGTGACTCCCTTGCCGGCGTCGTGCCATTCCCAGTTGGGGAAAGCCTGGAACAAAAAAAAATGGACTGTAAGCAGAGCGTTAACAGTTTTTTAAATCAAGAAATCCATTCCAAATATTATGAGCGTGTACAAATTTTTCAAGAACGCAGTACTGGATTTTATCCACTGAGTTAACCTCATTATTCAAGATATATAATAGATGTCTCGTAGAGAATAAACTAAATTTATACGGGTAAGTAGTTATGGAAGTCTATTTGGTGTTTATAGGACAAACGATCTATCGTATGCATATAGATCCATACGATACGTCGAGCGAGCCGCAATCTTAACTTACTGACTTGTACAAAATTGTAAATATGCTAAAAACATAAGATTTGTTATATATTGAAAAGGTAGAAAAGCTTTATACAATAAATAATAAAATATTAAAAACAAACACCACCTTGTATCAGAATCGGGGCATACTCCCAATCTTAACAGTTTGAATCATTTTAATGTTAGAGCATAGTGTATACATTAGGCCGGGCAATTTTTTTTTCGATGCTGTAATTCTAATAGTTATAGAATGGTGCCAAATGAAATCAAAATTATGTGTGTAAAATTTATTCAAATTGAGAATCAACTTCTATCTCAGGATTGGCCTCAAAAATTTCGAAAAAAGAATTTTAACATATTTTCTGGCTGGTATCAATGTTAGTCAAAGTTGAGATATTATTATTATTTTAATGTTTTCGTGCACGAAATACAGTCCTTTCTCATAAATAATACCTATATAACAATGGACAGTGTTTGTTTTGATAGTAAGGAGGATGGATCAACGACTCGTGCATCAGTATTGCTAAGACTACTTAAGGGGGGGGTAAGGTTTTTAACTTTTTTTTTTGCATTTTATTATTAATTTTTTAAATGAATGTATAACATCGCAAGAATACTGTGTCAAAATTTCAAATCAATCGGAGCAAAATTGACGAAATTATGAACATTTGAGCGATACTCAGACTAAGAGACGCGCTCACCTGAGGACTACCGGACATGCTATTGTATTGGAAGAGTTTTGCGTAGACAAGGACAAAAAGATGCTGATGATAAAAGCTCTTTGCTGTATGAACATGGCATCGACGATTATGTGTAAGTATAAAATAAGTGTTGAGTTTTATTTTAAATTTTACAGTATGCAAAACTTTAAAGCGTTTTCCCCATATCTCACGTTTCCAAAGTCGGTGTCCATCATAACTTCAAAACTACTCCGCCGATCGTTTTGATATTTTGAACACTATTTCTGTAGATAATTTACGAGGTAACGCTGGGGACTTTTTTTCAAATTTGTTATTAATTTTTATTTTTTAATAACAAATTAGTCGATATTTTTCGCAAAAAATCGCGTTTTTCCCTTCAAAGTGTTCCAAAAAATTGAAATTTCAAAAAACCCTCCCAGTGTTACCTGGAAAAACCTGTTATCTAACGAATGAACTTTGATTTTTTGATTTCAGATGATCTAGCACCAAGTTATGATGGACACCGCAATTCTACTTTTTTCCGAGACACGTCCGAATAATTGCTGCCATTGCCGTATTTTTTAATATTTCTTCTTGAAAATTTTACACAATATTCTTCAAATGTCATACTTTAATGTACTATTGGTTTTAATAAAGAGATTTTAACTGTGTCATCACAAAAAATTCACAAAAACATGCCTTTTTTTGTACGAATTAACCTTACCCCCCCCTTAAGACAGAACTCGCGTTTGCGCACATTGTCGCTAATGATCTATCTTGGAAATCATGAAAATACCCTGTGCTTCGTGATACCAAAGACAATGTGTTGCCAACTAACGACGAAGTGAAGAAGTTTTACGAGACGTGACATAGTTTAACAAGCATGAAAAAACACACATCTCTTTCAGAAAAGTCATATAGAAAAAATGTTTCAATTTTTACATTTACATATAGATATACCAGTTTCACAGATACTCAAATCCGATTATTAAAAGTACAAAAACATCCTTAAATCTCACACCAGACGAAAAATCAAGGGGAATTTAAAAAAATGATGAATACCCTATCCCAGAGATCATACAGTGTTCATGCAAGAGATGGCTTCTTCGCTGATCAGCGTACATAAAAAAACATGATGATTGAAGATCCAGATTTAACCGTAATAAAACAATTTCAAAATTGTGAAACAACGGAAAAGGAATTTTTCTAGACAAAACTCATATGTGAATGTAAGCAAAAACCACTCGATGATAAAGCAACATCTATATTGAATTCTTCAATGTCTTCAACGTCCAGTTTATCTGATTCAACTATATCTGATATCATTGTCACCTCCAAAACCGCAACACCAACTTCTCACAAGGGGCTAGTATGGAGTATCAGATGGAGTAGCAGGCACGATATCAAATGTGATGTTCCAATTTTAGACAAAAACAAGATGCGCAAAGCAAGACAGAAAATAAGAAAGAATATTGTGACACAAGATAGAGTTTTGCAAGTTTCAGCCTTGTATTTCGATGACCGTAAACATATAACATTATAGCTAGAACGCATTCAAAAGAATGTGCGGAAAAAATATGTGTGTTGTTACGATGCAAAAAATGAACACAAAAGGTTTTTGGTCAAGGTCAAGTTTTTCTAGTAAGTACGTAACCTTTTTTAAAATAAAAAATATATATATTTATTTGGAATATCATATTGAGACTTGTAATACAGACTTGCCAGACAACTTTCTTCCCGCTTTCATTTTACCGGACAAAGCAAGGGAATGGTCTTTTGATTGTGGTCGACCTATAGTGATATCTCTTGAAGTTCCAAATATAAATCTTGAATCTACCGCTTACTACGATTTTAAAAATTAGGAACACAATAATCATTGAACCACCAATAATTCCACAAGTATCTGACGAAGATTTTCAGCCGTTCATAATACACGGTGCTGAAGGAAAACTGCTTCTTCTGCGTTTAACCTGTCATACACAAGCAGTTGAAAGATCTGTGAAGATTGTCACAGAAGCCTCAGCAACTTTGTCAGAGTCCGAGATAAAATAAACAAAAGCTCCAATATTCGGGAGGTACATTACAATTTGTTTGACACGAGGTTAAAAATGTTTTCTTGCTGAACGGTTTTGCAATCTTTATGGTTTGTAATTCTTATTGTTGTGGCTGTCGGGTTTATGACAAACGAGTAAAACAAGGTGTATGGACGAAAATGAAATTTTCTGCAATTGCCATTAGAAACAATGCTGGTTGCGCAGTGCGGCAAAAAATAGCTCGATTCAATAAAGTATGGTCTTGGACGAGTTATAAATGCACATGTGCCTTTTTGAGTCATATAATTATACGTTATTATCCACGCTTATATCGTATATTTTAATTTTTAAAACGAACTAAATGTTTATAATTAAATATTTGTAAAGAGGCTAATTACAACGCGAGTAAAGAAGTGTTTTATTTTATATTAAATTTTATTTATGCTCGGTCATTTATCAATGAATTGAGACACGTCAACCAATAAGGAATGTGTGCAAAAAATTCAATAAATTATGCAAGTAGGAATAACTATAAAATGTCACGATTACTTTCGTAGATCTTGCTCGTATCGATTTCAATAAAACAAGATTGACATCAGATACGAATATTTCACGATATGGATTAATTACAAGTTTTTTGTTAAGGCGATCTTCCAGCAAAGTGAGCAAATTTTACCATTTTTTCTCATATTTTCTTTTGCGTTTTTTATCAGATTTTTGTAAGACAATTTTAAAATTAATTAATCTGGTAACATATATTTTAAATACGGATATCTTGTTAAAATATCAAAACTAAATTATATAATTGATTAAAAACTTACCAAAGCTTCGATGTTTTAAAAATGAAGAAAATTGCTCCACTTTTTGGGCTTTTTATGACTAAACGGCCTCGTATGATGTCTTTTTTATTCAATAATATTACAAAGTAAACAATTATCTAAAATTTATTACATATATTGTAAAATCTGATAGTTTGTTTACTTGCAATTTATGACAATTTAAAAACACTGTTTTCTTTATTTTTTATTTTTTGTGAGGTTTTTACCAACCCTTTTTACATGGTTGTCAACTTTTTTACTTTAATAGAATATATATTAGAATTATATAATAAAAACAAAAAAAAATCAAAATCTTCGACGATATTCCTGATTTGAGATGTTTAAGCAAGACGCAACGCATTTAAGACACAATACGCAGTGCCTTGATCAAATAGCTAAAATCTGAAATCGAGACTAAGTTTGGTTTTTTTTGTATTAATTATAAAAGTAAAATGTCTTTTTCTTTAATTTATTAAAGATAAAAAGTTAACAACTATCTAAAAAGGATTGAGAAAAATACACAAAAAATAAAAAATTATAAACAAAAACTGTTTTTTAAAACATAAATTGCATGTAAACAAACTAACAGATTTTGCAATAATTGTAATTAATCTAAGATAATCGTTTACTTTATAATATTATTGAATAAAAAAGTCATCCTAAGAAGCCATTCAATCATGAAAAGCCCACAAATTGGAGCCATTTTCTTCATTTTTAAAACATCGAAAGTTTGGTAATTTATTTTGGTATATATTATTATGGTATAAGATATCCGTATTCAAAATATACGTAACCTGATAAATAAATTTTAAAATGAGGCATTTCCATACAAAAATGTGATAAAAAACGCAAGAGAAGATATGAGAAAAAATGGTGAAATTTGCTCACTCTGCTGGACGATCGCTTTAATGGCCGATTAATAAAATTAGTCAATATATTTTTTAGATAGCTTTTTCAGAAAAAAAACGTGTTTGGGATTAATTAATTAATTAATTAATTAAAAACATAAAGATGAAAGCTTTTGAACATGGAGATATAAAAATTGTTCTCATTTGAAATACGTATAATACAAACAAGTCTTAAATTCCTCGAACACCCTGACAGTGAATGTGGCATACTTGTAACGCATTCTCCGGCGAGAAATAGTTCTCTGTTCGTATTCTGGTGGTAACCAAGTATTTTTCCGTACATGGATTTTTTCTGTATATCTTTATCTAATAAGTAAATATTATACTTTTAATGTAACAAAATTCATAAACAAAAGAAAAAATGTGAAATGTATAAAGAGCAATAATACGAGATTATTAATTTAAATTCTCAAACGATATTCCAATTAATTTTCTTTGATTGTAAAATAAATCTTATTCTTCTTCTTCAACCTTCATCTCTCCACTGCTGGATATAGGCCTCTTCCATGCCCTTCCATCTTTCCTTTTATTTGCTAGTTGTAGTCATTTCTTCCCCTCTACAGCGGCTATATCGTCAGCCCATCTCTTTTGAGGTCTTTCGACGCCTCTTTTATTTTCCATAGGTTTCCATTTCATTCCATCTTGTAGGGTCTTGCCTTGCAATATGTCCTGCCCGTTGCCATTTTAGCTTTACTACACGATCCATTATATCCACTACTCTAGTTCTTCGCTTAATTAGTAAAATAATATGTAAAATAAATAAACATATTCATTTTCCATCATTATTGACAAATCACATGAAAAATAGCGGACCTACAAAGAAATGCCGATTACTACTGTTTTACATGTCTTGACAATTTGTACACGCTACGAATTATTTTCTATTTCACGCTTGTTGTATGGTTCCAAATATTGATACATTAATTTATTAAGGACACGCGCGTGTGGACGCGGTGATTTATATTATCTCAAACACCCCTGTCAAATATTAATTGAGACCACATGAACGCAGACATTATTATATAGACACGAGCTATTTATTAAATTAATTACATAATGCGTTTCCATTACTTCAACAGGTGAATAAAAAGTAATAAAATATGCCCAGATAAGTAATTTGTATGGTCATAAAAACTGTATAATTTACTACAGCTCACTGAAAATTTGTTTGTTTATACGTACAATATTGGAGAGTCACGATATAAGCAAAATAATTAATCCTGATGTATTGATTTTGTACGCAATAAAGAATATAAATAGGCAAACAGTAGCAAAATGATTTATTAAAATTGATAAGAGTTTTTTTAATTATTAATTGTCGTTATTGAATGATTATACAATTATTTAATATCTAATTATACAACTTTTAGAAGTTAATACCGTTTGTTGACTATTTTTTTATATTTTTTTATTTATTAGAGACACTAACAGGATAATAAGTACATGATACTCTGATAATAAAACATTATAAGTGAAGACTATGCCCATTATCCCAATTACAAGTGTCTTCGGCACGCTCTAGCAACATGTATATTTGCATTTAAGTATATTTTACATGTAAATTTATGTGTATTGTATATTTAGTGTTTGAATGTAGTTCGATTAGTATTTAATAAATAATTTATTTAATGGATCTAAAGGTTCAGGTCATCGTTTAGAAAATGGATGTTGTGTATGAGTGAGTTTTTGAACGATGATAAGGTACCTGCAAGAATATCAGCAACTATTTATTTCCATACAAATGATGTCCATTGGTTGTAATGAACAAGGAATGAAAAATATTTTGCATATTAATTGTAAATAAACGCATTAATAATAAGCAAAATCAAAATATTTATATTTAAATTGCAAATGAGTGAAAACAGTTTAAATGTAAACTCAAATAAAACTTATTGTCGCAAAAATATTTCGATTTGCAAACAAAAATTTCCCTTTTTAATATATGTAGTAGATCAACTGTGTAAATTAAAAAAAATATATTTATAAATTTTTCAAACAACACTTTTAAAAAACACTACGATTTTCGTGCAAATAATTCCCGGTATTCTTTGTGAAACTGGCAATTAGTTTTTATTAAAAATTCTATACGATATACACGCGTAATATGATTGCAAAATATAAAATTATTTAAAATACCAAAAATACATGTAGCATAATTACAATATCAAACATATATGGTAGAACAGGCTGGCATTAATGGTCTTTTGCTACGACTTAAACGTGCTCTAAATCCATTTTTCAGGTCTCAAAGGAGGCGAAAGCCTATGCGACATAAGGCGCGATCTCTACGGAGCGCAAATCTATTTCTTAATAACACGTGGGGGAGAACAGGGTAATGGGAGCCTACTATGGGAAATTTGTGATAAAAACCACATTTGTTAACATTCTTATAATTTTTATTTTGGAACTCCTACATTGATTATCCAACTAAATTTTAATCACATTTATAACCAATCACAGTCATGTATGAAGGTACAATAACGATTTTACAAAAAAAGTCAGTCGCTCCCATTACCCGACAGATGCGGGTAATGAGAGCCCATTTAACGCTTATTTGGGAAATTGGAGCCATAGCATTTACTCTTTCCCAAAAATTTAAGTAAAAATAATTTAAATTAAATATTAGTTATTAATACGTAGAACTATTTGTAAAACATATAAAAAAATCAAATTTGTAACCAAAACAAATCAATAAAGATGAAATTATTAAAGAAAAATAAAGGACCCAAATTTTTACGGATCCAAACCAAAAGCACAAATATAAGTATCTGAACTATCACTACCAGAACATTCTTTATGGGCCTAGTTACCGCAACTTCAGCATCGGTACCACATCTCCCCACTTTTTCCAGTGTCTAAACAAATTGCACATAAAGCTTCCTCTGCTGAATATTCTGACCCATCGTCACAAATTGCATTTAGCCATGCTAGGCTACCATTATAATATAAATATATAATTTTACTTTCAATCACAATTTAACCAATTGGGCTTGTTAGTAAATGAATCTAGGGATGTAATAAGCATAAACATAATAAAACAAGAATATAATTTCATACTTGCCTTGGCGCTCGCAATCAGCAGTTTTTTATAAGCGTGGATCGAAAATCACACAACCGTCCCTCGTGACTTAACGCATGGCACTACCGACTTGTGTGCGTCAGGTGAAGTTTTTTTATGGTTGACAGAAGCGGCCGAGTGTTTACGATCGCGCGAATGTGTCTACTTTTCGTTCAATCACCGTCGCTCTTATTACCCGAACGCCTCATTACCCTGTTCTCCCCTACTTCTTACAGATTACTCTTAATATAATTCGCATTAAGTATTTGTATTTATATATTTAGAATATTTTAAATATTTAGTTTAATGAAATTTAAAACTAAAGAGTGCATCGATTACTATATCGCATTTTCGCCCGTATTCCAAAAATAGCAATATTGGGATCTAATGTCTTTATCCCAACACTTAATAGACGAAAATAAAAGTAAAAAATAAACAAGACGCAGGAATACGTCGATGGTGTGGTCAGAGAGAGAAAGAAATGCATGACGGCTATCCGTCAAACGTCAAATATTAAAACAGTCCAACAATATTTATCGTTTCTATGGTCCAACGCGATAATGACAATGGAAATGCAAGAATAAATTAATAAGTGCATATAAAATAATATTTTTTCGACAAGATTTAAATACAGCATTAGTACTTATTTCATGTAATTTTAGTCGAAACATGAAAATTGTGAGGTTACGTTTGCGGCAGAACGAAGCTGTCAGACCATACCGGTGAAATTAGACATCGCGAATAAAGGTATTTACTTTGTGAGAGATACGTGAAAATATACAAATCTTCTTATTTAAGTCCGACCGAACACCGACGTATAGGTACCTACGCCTCGTTTATTTTTTTTTTTTATTTTCTTTTATAAAGTGTTGGGATAAAGATCATAGATCTCAATCATTCGTATTCGTTATTATTAATCATTAATCTCTATGTAACAATGTCCATCACTAACATTACCACATGGCTCAAATATTAATATAATATAAGAGGTATAATATAATAATGAGGCATTAGAAGCAAAAAAAATTATACTCTGTTTAGTCACATTACACCATCCCGTAAACAAGACGCTACGCTATTCTAGATAGCGCTGTTCTCACAGCCTTAACTGGCGGCGGAAATGTATAATAAAAGTGCGTCATTTTTTCGGGTTACGGCGAGTTAATAATCTAAAATGGAACATGTTACGTAGCAAGTCTAGTATGGAACCCAGCTAGACATGGAAAAAATAACAAAGAATGCCGATACATTGCGATTTGTAGAAAAAAAAGTTGAGTATGACATTCACGGACACAGTCGCGGGTCACGCCTATATGTGTTTCGAAGCATTGACGGTGAACGAATATTGTTGTTATTTCAAGGACAAAGAGTTGTTAAAAAGATAGGCGGATAAATGAAGTCTTATACAGTCGATTAATCATTTCGCGTTAGTTAATAATCTAGATCGAAATCAAAACCTTGTTCCAATTTTTTTTTTTAAATTAGGCCTACGTTGAACATTGCTGCAATGTACATATTTTCATTTTCCGAAGTCCAGCAGTTAAGTTAATTAAAAAAGTTTAAAAAAAATACTTTAGGCAACTGCTGCCCATACTTATTTCAGAGATGCAAGTATTTCACGAAGGCTTGACTTCAGAAAAACCTGCTGTCGTTTTGAAAAAATTGATAGTTTAATAGTGACAACTTTGTTGTTTCCCAATTGTAAATTTGTGTAACGTAATTTGTAATAATTTTTTGCTGATTATTTTTAACATTGCTTATATTTATTTTCATATATTATATTCGATACCTACATCTCAATCATTTTGTATAGTTATCTCAGAATAACATATGTAAGAACCGAATGATTATTTTTTATGTTAATCCCGAGGCTATATTGCGAGATACGTTTTAGGTTAGCAAGAAAAGTAAAGTGATTATAAAGCACAGTAATTATAAAGTTATACTTACTACATAATTATTCATGTATATTTAATTATAGGAAGGAAAATTTTATATGACCTTATTGCGGTTCAAATTTATTCTACGGATAAATGTTAATTTCTTATTCGTAAAATTTTCCTATAAACAGAATAATCAACAACAGTGGCTTGGTTGTTACTTTTCGAATTTAATTTTTAATTTTTAAATTCATATTGACGACATTAATGAATTCAAAATGTTATTGTAGGGAATATGTAGACTAGGTTTTCTTAGTTTCAAAATCATGTTTCCTATAAATTTATAGGCGTTATTTTCTATAAAATCTCGAATAAATAAGTAATTCCTGATGACTGCATTAATTTTTTTTTGGATATCGCTGCATTGGCTTTTATATAGTACAAACAGGATGTCTCATAGCTTGTGGCAAACATTTTATGGGTGGATTCCTAGCGTGATAATGAGTCGAAAATGTTTAAACGATCATGACCTAATATCAATAATTATGGAGATATGCAATAGCAAAGTAAGCATTTTTTTAATATAATATTTCTGTCTTATTTTTTGCAAAAAGTTGGACTATAATTATTATTTAATATTTTATAATTGTATTAAGGCGAATGAATTTTTCATAATCGATATAAGTTACTGTAATGATATTTCAACTTTTTGCAAAAAATAAGACAGAAATATTAAAAAAATATACAAACTTTAATATTGCATATATCCATAATTATTAATATCAGGTCATGGGTGCTTGAACATTTTTAACTCATTATCAAGCCAAAAATTCACTTGTAAATTTTTTTCTACTAGATATGAGACACTCGATATATTATATGTATTACAACTGGAGATTACTCGGTCTATTTTCAGACATTTAATTGTATTTTATTGTAATCGTTTAAATGTATACACAACTTAATAAGTAACTAACTTACCTTATCTGCGTTTCCCCTCAGGGATGAGCAGAGAGGACAGAACGCCACGTCTGCCCTGGTACACTACTTTTGTCTGTGATGTTGTTTCGCGGATGCGATCTGTTCCTGCTGCCTTCAACACTCGTCTTATATGTATACAGGGTTATTTGGAAGACATAATCAAAGCAGGAGTATAGTCCTGCGAGGTTATTAGTGTTTTCCAAATAACCCTGTATACCTTGCCGTGCTTTCCTCGCTAAACCGTTCCACATGGCCGAGCTATCTCAGCGATCTTATTTATATTAAATACTCCGTCAAATCCATATTCACCTCATTAACCACAAATGATGACGGTAAGTAATTTCCACAAACGATTTCGACATTTTCAAAAACAATTAACACATTTATCCATTTATTAATCTATATTCATTGTATCATGTGTTATCCTGTATGTAAATGTCAGATTAAATACTGATTAAATCAACATATGTGTAATGTGTTTTTTTTTCAAACTAGTCCAAGAGAAATTGCATATTAACGCTTACCCAACACCTGTCGAGTCATGAACGTTCAAGAAACACTTTTTTATTAGTCTGCCGACTGGTTCAATACTGGCGGCCCATAGAAGCCTGCATAGGTACAGCGAATCTGTAATTGCATTTAATCTGACTCTTAAGAAAATATAAAGTTGAATAGTGTTGTGTGAACTACTTAAGTAAAGAGATAATAGACAAAGATAACTACTGCAACGATATAATTACGCGCTGTCAGAGCCTCTCGAGGACAACAACATGATCGAACATTCCGTAACATTCTGGGACGCCCTACAACACTCGAAAAACATCGGGAACAATCTGCAAGCAACGGGAAATTCTCGCAAACACTATTATATATAGAATAGTCTTGAAGGTTCGATAAACCAACGTGTTTCGTATAAAAGGCAGAGCAAGTGCCGCGGAGAGTTAACCAGCGAAAAAACCGTAGCGACCGCAGTGCTATCAACGCTCAGATTAATCGAACGACAGATATCGGACGAAGTTCTTACGTGCGATAATTAAATAAAATATTAAAAATGCGAAATAGTGTGAATTTAAGAATAGTACTTACATTTAATTCATGGTCAGTGACTGCGAATTTGTTAAAATAATAAATAAATCGATAATTATTTTCCGGTGTTTTTGTTTGCCTTTCACAATCAAAAGTTTTTTTTTTGTGTAGGGGAAGGCTTTAATCAATTGTAGAACATATGATTATGCATTATATTATATATTGAATGCTAGCAGAAAACGCCTTTAGCATATTGCTATTGTGGGATTAAGCAGGCGACATTGTTGTAACCGCTGCTACAAAATGAATCAAATAAAACCCATGTCAATATGAATGTGAAAAATGGCTGCCATGTCATATTTCTAAACTCGTCAATTTTATAACTGAATGAGTAGGTTGTCGTTGCCTACTTTGATGGGTATTGAATGCCGTCATTTTATTTATCATAATGCCATAAATTTTCGATCAAAATAATATGGCGTAATTGGTAAAGTGGTTTGCCGGCAATATAAAGGTCCGTGTTCGTGTTGGTGACTACATTTTTCGATATTATTTTTTTCTGTCTTTCTTTTTTTAAAGTACTAATCAAATATCGTAATTTCGAATGTCTGTCTGTCCGTAGCTCGCTGGAATTAGCCTGGAAGTACAACAACAACACTGACGATGACTAGCCGCTAATGAAGCCCGGGCGTCCAAGTGTGACACGTCAATCAGCGCGCGGCTCGGGTTACACGCAAGAGTCGTTATTAACTATTAGTATTTTGCACGGGATTACGCCTAGTAACTAAAATAATTTCTATAATTTGTTTTTTTATTTTTACAGTAAAATCATTCCCAGTATTGAATAAGTAATTTTATTTGAAAAACAAGATAATTGGTAATTAGGTAACAATTAAACTGTACACAAAAAAAATGAAAAATATGTTGTCAATGATGTAGGTATTGAAAAAAAAAGAATTAAATTTTTGTTCAAATGAGAGGAGTTTGAAAATAAATTTAATTTTTTTCCTAAAAAATCGATGTTAAAATTTCATAATAAGCAAAGTTTATCAAAAATGTATGCTTCATCATAGATAATAGATATTATTCTAAGTAAGACGTGTGCAAAATTTGAACAAAAGCTCAATAGTATTTGAGATTTTTTGTCCAATAGTACGAAAAAAGGAGTTTCTAGAAATACGCAAAAGAAAATAATCAGTAATTTGAGAAAACTAGCAAACTTTGTAGAGACCATGCTGATTGTTTTTAGTAGTATAGTAGATAGAGTGGTAAGTAGGGGTGTGGCCTCGTGCGTGGTATAGGAGAGGGTGGAGTTTGACAGTGTGACATTGAAATGGAGAATATATTAAATAACGGATTTTTAATTGAAGAAAAATGTAATAAACCCTCTTAAAAATCTGCTACCACCGACAAAAATTGTGGTTCAAGTTTTAGCAAGATTTTACTCATTCTATTTGACTTGTATTAAACAGAATGAATTTATAATATTCTTGGTAGTCCAACGATTTACAAAAGATAAGTCAGAAATATTGAAAAAAAGTACTACAAGTAATTCGATATGGAGATCTAGATTGTTTATATTTGTATACTTTCGTTACGTAAGGAAACGTTACGTCGAGGTTGTTTTTCGATTTTTTTTCTCTTTCGATACTCTTTTTGACGCTGAGCGTGTGATTTTACTATTGTCTCTCTGTCATGTATAAAAATAATAGATAGTGCACATTCGAATCACATTAAACGAATATAAACGGTAAAAAACACTTGTATCAAAATATGCAATTTTATTAACTTCTTTTCTACGTCTCTATCGCACATACTTGTTGCAGTTTCCATTGCAAAATTGCAATAATGAGGCAATGCAACTCACGTATGATTTAAAACAAAAACAAAAAACAAGTAAGTTTTAACAAAATTTCCACGCGTTCAGTATTGAGGTTATACAACCTGTCGCGCACGATGTTGCTCGTCTACTCGTCTGCTCGTCTACTCGAATCTCGATACTCACACGCGTACACACACACATTCGTATATAATATGAGAGAAAGAAAGAGAAAACCACATGGAGGGGGCATAACGCTTTTGCCTTACGTGACGATTTTTACCAGTCAACTCCTACGCTCAAACTTCGTTCCAAAATGCGAATTATCTCCATAAATATTATTGATGTTAATATTGAAACATTTTCGGCCAAAATTTGGGTAGAAATCTATCTGTCAAGTATTGTGGACAAGCTCTGCTACACTCTGAATATATAATATATATGAGGATACATCTGGGCGTTAATTAATTAATAATATTAAAATTATAGTCATTAATAATCAGTATTTTTCGCTTCATGCGTCCTTCACTCAAAAGTGTGAAATTCACGACCAACCACCGCCTGCCAATCGGTTATTACACAGTACATAGTTATTTTTATTACTTTTATTATTACATCCGTAGGGCAAAACTATGAACACGAACAATGCAATAACAAATTGACACAATCGGATCGGTTTCTTTAGCAACCAGTGGTTAGCGCTTATTCATTTTGCAACGCTTTGTTGTCCGTGGCAAGAATGTCAGAGAAAAACTCGCAAGGCCAAAGAGACCCAGCAACGGCCAATATCTTTAGGTGTAGCATGTCCACCAACAAAAAATAATATTATGTAGATTGCATTCAGAATTCATGGTCAGGAACGAACAATTTTGCATTATTTGTCAGCAGATTTAGAGGAATTATTTGAGAGGTTATTCACAGGAGACTGTGTAATGAATGATACGTGGCTAGCGAGAACTCAGTTAAGGAAACGATGTAAATGTATTTTAAAGATAATGATAACGTTTTTCATGTAGAGGTTTATTAAAAAAATAAGCTACAAGATAGATGAAAAAGTGGGTAGGATCTGGAGTAGTGATAGGTCTACTCTGTACTACAATGTAGTACTACATTATGCTGAAGTATTGTATATGAAGGGTTTGGAATAGTGATAGGTCCACACTGTACTACATTACACCGTAATTGTATACACTTCACACGTTTGTAAGTGAACTGTACACTACAAACTACGCATACCCCAAACTTCAAACAACATATTTCAAACTGCACATTACTCTACAAACCACACACGTCAAATTGTACACTACAAATTTTAAATTGAAGTGTAAATTTTCGGCCGATATTTTTGTTTCGATATAGATAAAACGATTATTTGAAATCATCATGGATTTGAAAATTTTGTAGTACTACAGTTATTAAGTAGCAGTTTTTGTAGTTCATTGAAGTATATGATAATATTTAGGTAGCTAAATACACAATATTTTAGTATTGCAATTAGCTCGCTGTATGTAGTTTATTGAAGTAGATAAAGTACTTAATGTTTTGGTAACTACTACAAATGTAGCGTACACTTCATCAAAATGGTGAACGTGTGCGTGTTGAAGTTTTCATTCTGAAAAGTAATTTTCCTTGTGCTAATCTGCAGTGAGTACTGTTTAATGTGATTGTGAATAGAGTAAGCCATTACCGACACTTCAATGTCGAAACATTGAATGAAAACGATGCTGATGACAAATTTTAAAACAATCACGCGCAGCGTACACGCGCACCGGCTTCAGTGAGATTTTCAGTGAACCTACTATAATCGAAGTTGATAGGTACCTAGGTACGATCGGGCCAAAGATACATCTAAGTGACAAACATGAGTAGTGAAGACAAGAAAGACTTTTGATTCTGTTGATCAAAATCTTAAGAATCATGATTGATTCTCCAAACTTATTAGAGAATTATGGCCTAGTAATATAATAATTATATTCATATTACCACCAATAACTATGGCATAATTGCGTGGGGCGGTGGCTACAAAAACGCTATCAAACCAATATTCGAAATGCAAAAGAGAATATTCAAAAAAATAGGATTAGGGCAAAGTTTTGTATTAAATGTTAGACAACAGTTTGTACTAGACAGTTTGAAGTATTATTTCAATGAATGTACTCAAAAATTTAATAACAATGATGGTAGATCCAGACATAAATTAATACAAGAGCCCAAAATTACTAAAATAATGTACTGTAAAAGTCCTTTATAGACTTTTACAGTACATTATTTTAGTACAGTACATATATAGCTACTAAATACTTCAATCTATTACCCACCGAACTAAAAATTGTAAACGAAGTAAACAAGTCAAAGAAAAACAAAATAAAAAAATGGATTATCGAAACGCAAGAACATCTAATATCCTTATAAATGTATATTGTAATAATCATACAACTATCATTCGAGTCACTATTTTGAAAGCTAGGTATTAATATTAGTCACTAGTTACTTTTATATTGTTTTTATTGAGTTTTAGTCGTGTGTAAATCATTACACTTGTTTAACTTCTCATCTCCCCAACCTATGTACAGGTATATGTATATACCTTTATAGGATTTAATATACTCATAATGTATGTAATATATATAATGTTTTGGGATTTAATAAATAAAAATAAAAATGTATTTGTGTAATCAAATATTACGAGTTATTCCGTGTTCCAAAATGCAGAACGGATATTATGAACAGGCACACATAAAGCTCATAATTCTCTATTTCATAATGTCCATCACTAACGTTATCAAAACGTTACGTTATTCTAGATGGTGCTGTTCTCACAGCCTTAACTGGCGGTCGAAATATATAATAAAAGTACGTCATTTTCGACAGGTTTATAGCTGAGCAATCATTTTGATGTATTAATGACAATTAAAACCATAAGACAGAAGATCGCGTCCATACAAGGTACTACACCTCATAAATTGCACGGTAAATGGATAAATCTCTCAAACAATTATTAAAAAAAACAAGGAACTTAGCAACACTTATAGTATGCATCATTTACTTATATTTATCTATTGCTGATTATAAAAAAATCAAAAACTGAATAAAAAAGGTTATAAAACTAGAGAAACCCACGTAAAACGCGCGTACATAATTTTAATTCTTTTGGAAGGTCTCTTAAGGGGGGGGGGTAAGGTTAATTCGTACAAAAAAAGGCATGTTTTTTTGAATTTTTTGTGACGACACAGTAAAAATCTCTTTATTAAAACCAATAGTAGATTAAAGTACGATATTTGAAGAATATTGTGTAAAATTTTCAAGACGAAATATTAAGAAATACGGCAATGGCAGCAATTATTCGGACGTGTCTCGGAAAAAAGTAGAATTGCGGTGTCCATCATAACTTGGTGCTAAATCATCTGAAATCAAAAAATCAAAGTTCATTCGTTAGATAATAGATTTTCCCAGGTAACCCTTGGAGGGTTTTTTGAAATTTCAATTTTTCAATTTTTTGGAACGCTTTGAAGGGAAAAACGCGATTTTTTGCGAAAAATATCGACTAATTTGTTATTAAAAAATAAAAATTAATAATAAATTTGAAAAAAACTCGACAGCGTTACCTCGTAAATTATGTACAGAAATAGTATTCAAAATTTCAAAAGGATCGGTGTAGTAGTTTTGAAGTTATGATGGACACCGACTTTGAAAACGTGAGATGTGGGGAAAACGATTTAAAGTTTTGCACACTGTAAAATTCAAAATAAAACTCAACACTTATTTTATACTTACACATAATCGTCGATGCCATGTTCACACGGCAAAGAGCTTTCATCATCAGCATCTGTTTGTCCTTGTCTACGCAAAACTCTTCCAATGCAAATAGCACGTCCGGTAGTCCTCAGGTGAGCGCGTCTCTTAGCTGCCCGAGCAGGTATAGAAAATCAGTCTGAGTATCGCTCAAATGTTCATGCTCCGATTGACTTGAAATTTTGACACAATATTCTTACGATGTTATACATTCATTTAAAATATTAAAAATAAAATGCAAAAAAAAAGTTAAAAACCTTACCCCCCCCCTTAAACATAAACAATGAATAAAAAATAACATCTTCATTGTCGGATCTTACTAACTATCCAGAGATTTGAGCTGCTAAATTTATCTTTAAAACTACTATTTTGACGTTTTAACGTTTCTTTGATTACAACTTTATAACCATAGACACGTTGACTACTGATAAATAAATAATTGACCTAATTGGCATTTAAAATTTATAATGTTTTCAATGCAGACACAGTAAATCAAAAAGGCGTATAAATTGTTTTGTCTACGTGTTGAAGTTTCCATTCAGTGACTCCAATTACGAATAAAGTATGTAATTATTCATTACAAATTTAATTTTACATCCATTGTGCTTGTTGTGTTTAGATTTTTGTAATTCCATGTAACTTTCTTCGAAATAAAGTTAGAGAAAGAACTGAAATTATATTTGTACATTTTTCACCTAATTAATTTAATTCACCTAGTAACCGAGTATAAAGTTTACTAAACAAGTGGTATTTACTATGTTAGCTTAGTTAGAAAAAAAAATTGATGTGATATATTTATTCCCTGTACGCATTTCTCTTTTAAAAAAATCACAAGAAATATTAAGATTAAACTCGTTTTTAAGATAAATTTATTATTGTTTTATTGTACTTTATTATTATCACTGTTATTAAATTTAATTATTATTGATCTTTGTTTAAGAGGGGCACTTTCAATAAATATTAATCTTTTTGTGTTTTTTGTACAAAAATGTTAGTAAAATATTAGATTTCATATATTATTTTTAATATTTTACAAGGTAAGATATTTAGATCACATAGATAACACCTTTGTACTGATATAAAACTAACAATTTAAACAGTATTTGTAAGAATTAAGACAATATTGAGTGAATTGAAAGGCCACAACTAATAACCGCGATTCTAGTAATCCTATCCCCGATAATAATAATTTCATATCTCCGTCCGTAACTTGTTTGTTTGTTTGATTTCATTTTGTTTTCAAAATTAGTATTATGATTTCAAAATTGATATTAAATGAAATAAAAACATACAGTCTATTCTCTTTAATAAAATCCTCGTAAATAGTTTTTTTTTTTTTTTAATATTTATATATATTTTTAAACGAAAATTAGTACTAATAAGTGCATCCATTACTTTATCGCATATGTTCTTAGTATTCATTATTAATCAAAATATCTAATTCTCAATGTAACAATGTCCGTCACCAACGCTACCAGATGGCTTAAATAATAATGAGGTTTACGAAGCAAAAAATCATAATTATTTATTAAATAATTTTCATTACTAAGACGCTACGCTACTGTAGATTGCGTTGTTCTCACAGTCTTAACTGGCGACCGAAATATGATAAATACAATAATAGTAGGTACATCATTTTTGACGGGTTAAAGCTAGTATATATTTATTGTAAAAAGCAGACTCTGTAAAATCCATAAGTTTCTCTATTTTACTATTCACTATTTATTTTTTATTTTATTTTTCTCTATTAATTTTCTACTATGTATAATATTTGCTTTTAACAAATTCAATACTAAACGTTGCTGGTCCTTTTTCTAGTGAGATAGCCATTGTTTGTACAGAAAATTCAATATTTAAGAACAATACATGTTTCCTTATGAGTTCAAAATCATGATAAATTTGTATTAAAAAAATTAATATTATAGGTCGACCACAGTCAAAAGACCATTCCCTAACTTTGTCCGGTAAGAAGAAAGCGGGGGAAAGTTGCCTGCCGAGCCCGTATTACAAGCCTCAATATGTAAGGTTACTTTCTTACTAGAAAAACTTTTTTGTGTTAATTTTTTGCATCATAACAACACACATATTTTTTGCGCACATTCTTTTGAATGCGGTCTAGCTATAAAAACTTTATAAACCTATTTGTCCTATAAGTCCTATTTGCATGACACTATTTGAATTGATGATGGTTTTAAAATGCTTTGTATACTTTGTAAATTATATTTACTTGCACGACTTAGTGCTTACTATTTTAAACCGCGTAACTTTTTAATCATTTTATATTATTAGTATATTTTGATTTTAATACAGAACAAAGTTCGCTTGCAAAATAAAATTTAACGTTAAGATTAATTAATGTTCTACATGTGTTCTATCTATATGTGTTCTAATGTTCATTTTAATCATGCATCATAAACCGACAGTTAACCTATTTTACGGGTGGTACATCATTTGGCATTCAATGGTAAGTGGTACATGCCAGATAAACGTTTTATTCTTATAATACAAATTAACAAAAAACTAATCGTATTGTTCGATTTACCTTATTATTATTCCTAGCCGCTTATTACCAATAGTTCCTGACCTCTCCATGTTGAATGTACACTCTGTGAGTTGTGTAATTGTGTATTATTTAGTTAACTACTTAATCTAATTGTTCTATGAAATGTGTAGTGTGTATAGAATCATGTTCGATGATTAGTTATCTTGAACATGTACTGCGTTTAAATAGCCCCGTTTACGAAAATAACCTAAAATTAATTAATTGAAATAGCAAATGAAATGCCTCCGACAATACCGTACAATAAACGTCAATAGCTATAAATCTAAGTATTATATTTAAAAAAAATGGAAACGATTTAAAAATGGACAAAAATTTTACTGTATGCTTCCTTTTGGATGATACAAAACAAAATATTGATGATTTTGGAATGCTTGTACACTTCCTTTGGAAACTATTTTTTAGAAGACAAACCATTGAACTTCACACTACTAATATTTATTTTATTATCACCGTAGTATCTACAGGTATAGTTCATATTTTCAACAGGTTATTAAACACTTTTTAATAAATTACATTAAACGGCGCAAACAGAGATCACGGACAAAAACCATCAAGGATGTCAAGATCCATCCTGAAATTGTAGAGCTAGTATTTAAAATGATTTATATCCATGCAGGTAGATTTTTGGTCATGGAACTTCAAGAATGTGTTGTACAGGTAACCGTAAATGTGTGCATTATCGCTATGAATGCGGGAAAGAAAAATGCACTTTACGTCAGGTGACATATAGTAATGGGCGATGGCGTGTATCGGTAGACAGCACTCCGAAGTGCCAAGATCAAAAAATCGACATCTACATCATCATGAACACTACAAAAATACGATTTTCTCTATTTTTTGTATTTTTCGAATGTTAATTTAATTTACGCACTATCATATATTCGGCAGTGTTCTGAAATAAGCAATATTGCTATTTCGGTATCTCAACAGTGATTATGTAACATTTTAAAACGTTTGTTTACATTTTAAGACTCAACGTTTGTTTACGTTTAAGGGCTTTCTGTTTGATTGAATTCATTAATTTCAAACCTGTCAAACTTAAAACGACAAAATTGTTGGCAATACATTGTTAGGTTTACAATGATTTACAAGATAGCGAAATAGCAGTATTCCTTATTTCAGAATATGGCCGATTGTTTGCCATCAGAATATCAGTAACGACGGTGTGGTCTCTATATATCTAGAAAATACACAAGCCGCATTTAAAACAAATTATATATATGGTCATATAACAACATTATTTGAAAATAAGATTCCAAGACTTTTAAAGTCTACGTAAGGAGACATTAAGAAGCAATGTCTTTTACAAAATTATGTACTGCTCTTTTTTTGAATTCTTTAAATTGAATTTTGAAAGTATATATTATTATAGTATACTCATTTTATATGCCTTAAATAAACGATAATATATAATTGTGTGCATAAAACCTAAAAGATATTGAATTCCTAATAATTCCTTTCCAAGACCTCTTTATTAGATAAATAATAACAAAAACGTTTCAAACAATGAAATGGCGATTGACATACAAATAGTTGCAAGAGTAAGAAAAAGAGTTTTGTCGCCATAAAGAAAGTGGTTGTCTTAAATATATAAATAGATGTATAACTTGAAACCGGTTCGAGACAATAATTTGACAGAACGCTCTGTTCAGCTGGAGGCGATTTTTTGTGACATGGCCAGATTAATAAACAAAAAAAAAATTAAATTACGTTGACCAATCAACTGGTGAGTACATGTATGCAAGCTGCTATGACTCTCTTATAGTTTTATATTATCTAGAATGAAAGCCGACTAATAAACAATAGAAATATGTAGGAAGAATATCAATCAACGAATATAAACAAAAAAAAAAAGAAAAGTATACAGGGAGTCACAGACAAGATTTTTAACGAATTTTGTGGTCAGGGGACATAAATAATAACCGCAATGGGGTGCTCATGATGTTTTTTCATTCTAAATTCGATGGTTTAGAAGTTGTTTAAACTTTTGCGAGTTCAGAGAAAAAAGCACTGCGTTATATATATATTTATATATATATATATATATATATAGATAGATATATATATATATAGATAGATTTTATCTTCTTATAATACGTACGAAAATAAATTATCAAATATTAAGATTAATCTGGAGGTGCTGAATGGAAGAACGAATTGGAATCGAAGACTTGAATGCTAGTAGGTATGCCCCTTTCGGATATAAATTTCAAGTTCAAATACTACTTCTGAATCAAAGTAAGAAAGTCTATGTACGATCTAGAGATTATATACTATCACATCTGCAATTAATCTTGTTTGAAAGTTTACTAATTTAGTTAGAAAGTTTAGTAATTACGCAAACACAGAGAACTATTGAAGTCGTACATCTACTAGAAAATCTACTAAATACTTTTCTCCTTCGTATGTGAATGCCAAAACATTAGCATATTGCATTGCGGTTTCCAACTTTCAAAGTCGAAGTTAAAACACTGGAACCGCGCCAGTTTGGTAACCCATTTACCAACCAGATATTGCACTCATGACAAAACGGTATGTGCGGGGTCAGTGTCGACAAAAGCAACGGGCTCTTCGTGAAAATAGCAATTCGTTGATTCCTCCGAGAAACTCACACAGTCGAATTAAATATATATTTTTATAAAATTTCTTAATTGACTTTCTCGCGATAAACTTAAGATTTTATTTCTTAAAAATACAAAAAGAAAATAAATGGGACACTTGCATAAGCAATAAAAGTGCTTTCGGATTTTATGGAAGAAAACGAAAGTAATTCTAAATGTGACTTTTAGACGTCAATTCAAGGAGGAGGAATTAAAATAAAAAAATAATTTATTATCTTAAAATCTTGTTGCGTTTCACTGTGGTAAAACGAAATGTACTTTCGCCATAATCTTCGGTAGCCTCATACCGTTCTATTATGTGGAGTATTTTTTTATATCTTGATACTTTAAAAGGATTTCTTGGTTTGCAATCACATTTTACATGTTTTCTTTTTATTTTGAATGCAATTCCCTTTTAATGGAAGTGGATACAATGGGCAATCCAATTCACCAATTGTGAAATAAAAATATAACAGAACAAAACGAAAGTAAGAATATCAAAATTTACGTGGAAGTTTGCTATCACATTAAATAAATGATAATATCAAACTAAAAATAGTAACAAATAAAATAATATGTGATAAGATAATTATTAAAGGAAGCAACTGGATTGGTAGACGACAAAGCTAATATTGAAAGCCTTTATTCAACAACGAACAGACAGGGGGACAACAAGAGACAGGGTCTAAATAAAATAATAAAATCCCTACATAAATTCCAATTAGAATGATTTCTAATTGGGATTGGAAGGTTTTTATCATTTTATTTGATTTGTATTAAACGGAATTAATTTTTAATATTAAATATAAGTAACTGTAATGATAGTCTAACGTTTTGCAAAAATTAAGTAAGAAATATTGAAAAAAATGCAAATTTTGATGTCGCCATCTCCTTAACTATGAATCCACCTGTAAAGTATTGTGGACTAGCTCTGTTACACTCTGTATTTTAAAGAAAAATATATTTAAAAATGCTTACCTCCAGAACTGGACTGGATCCCAAAGGAGATCGTTTTGAAACAGTTGAGATGGTGGCTGGGATTCCTGGCCTCAATCTGGGGGCAGCCAAAAACAGCCTATCGTCTCCAATTTCTAGACCGGTCAAGACGGTGTTCTCTGGCTTGAAGAGTCTTGAATGTTCCTGCGCATCTCCTGAATCGAAGTCAAAAGAGACGAAGGGCCATTGGACGATTTCCTCTGTATAGCTGACTATCGGCGATACCGAACAGCACACAACCACTAATGTCAATAGCATTTTTGAACCTGACATCTTGCACTGTGTTCTTTGTTTTAATTTACACTTTCACGGTTTCTGGAAGAATAATTAAAAAAAAATTAAAATACATTTTAATTTAAATATAAACTGTATTAAAATCGAAGATGGATGGATAATCACACTCATGGCCTGTGTCTACGAAGGAGATTTTAATGAGATTTTTAACTCGAGACGCGACTTCGAGACAATTTTTGATATACGGATTATTCTCCCCTGAGATACTTTGGAGACAATTCTCGGCACCGTTCGCACCGCTTTGCACCTCACTACACGCTTATTCTACAATAAATAAATAAATAAATTCTTGTAGGTGTATCTATATGTGTTTTCTTGTAATTGGCGCTGGGCTCTGTATATTAATTATTGTTTTTTTTCAAGATTCATTAACTATATGACTGTAAGAAAACCAAAACTGAAAAAAAAAAATTTAAAAAAATCGTGAAATTTTGAAATGTCAATCTATTTATTCCCCATTCGTGTTCCGTTCATCACGAAACGGTTAATTGGGTAAATTATAATCAATTAGGTCAATTACAATCTCCCTAGCTTTAAATGTTGGTTTGTTTTTTTGCTTTGATAATTATGAAAAACACCATCGTCTCGGATTGCACGATTAACCGTGCCGTGCAAATGGACTTCCTGCGAAACATTGGACCTTCCCATTGCTAACTTAATGGTTTTTGTTTGTTAGAATTTTCATAATGAATGCAGAGATGCAACGAAATGCACGCGCATCATGCAACGAAATTTTTTACACAATGAGGTTAAGACCAATTAAATACAAAGATGGTTCTTATCCGAGTGGTAGTTGAGTTGAAACTCTAATAGCAATAGGCACGATGACAGTATTAAAGAATTAAAGAATAAGTGATTTTAGAGAAGAAAATATATTGAAAGAATTTAAAAAAAATGATCCAGTTTTAATATATGCATTGAAATTAATAAGATTTTCAATAAAACTTAGTTTATTACTGAAATAATGTTATTTTCGGTAATAATAGACGTGCACCTACATATAGAAGGTTAAAATCTGTCATCATGCCTATTCTAATAAGTGATGACATAGAGTTGTATTAAAATGCAGTTGGGAAAATTGCATATCTTCCGGGCGCTGTTAATGTAAATTATTTTCTGTTGACAGATATAGTTTTCGTAGTATAATTGGGATTATAATCTTAATGCGTCATCATGGTGAATAAATTATGCACTCACTGTTACATTATTTTTGTTTTATTCAAGCCAAATGCAATTCGGTACGCGGATACTGTACTCAAAGTGTATTTTAGCTTTTGTTATCCGTTGATGGAGAATTGTCATCGATGGCATTTCTAGTTAGTGCTGTATATCTTGAATTGGAATACAGCACGTGCTTTTTAATGTACGCTAAAGAAGTATAGCTTCTATCATACGTATGTAAGCAATCTCAGTACTGCTTGCACCGCGACGTGTTTCGCTTCAGTAATTGTGCCCTAATTTGGAAGCATTAAAAATAAAATAAAATTAATCTTATTCCATGGGGTTTCAAAATAAGAAGAAAAGAAATATATTTTTTCCGGGTTTCAAAATAAGAAAAAAAGAAATATATTTTTTCGCGTGAATCTACATTTGTAAATTCCAGAAGTCAGAATTTTTTCATACAGATTGTAATAATAGATTCAGTCAACATTTTATTTCTATAAACCACGAAAGAAAGCGTATTACTTAATTTAATTCACGGCGTGTACTTTTTATGATTTTTGCCTAAGTCAATATTTGCAACTGCGACGTGAAATGGTGTTGTGTCGAATGTTTCAATCTATAATATTACATAATTGTCATTCTTCGCAAATAATTGTTTTCCTAAAAAATCTGTAAGATAATTTGAAAACGCCGTGATTGTACCGGACAGTAGTTGGTTTAATTATGGAGATTTTAAAATTTACGTATAATAAGGAGTATATTATATAAAGTTTTAAAATAGAGATGTAAAAATTGCGAGAGATAAATTGAAAATATAATTATTTTCTTTTAGAAGAAAAAAAGCCCTTATTAATTTAATTTAATTCATGTTTAATTTTTAATATGTCCTCGGATTGTTTCTGCTGAAGAGAAAGCTGACTGATTCTATATTGAAGCTGGCTGAATTGTTTGAGAGAATTTTTTAGAAAGCGAACGTTGAAACAATCACTCCTCGACCATACCCACTTCAAATATCGTCACTTCATGTAGTAGTTTAGAAATAAATATTACATTATAAATTAGAAAAAATATGATTAAAGTTTATCAATTTATCAGTTTTAGATATACTCGGAATTTTGGTGATGAAATTTAGCCATGTTTACCGAGAACTTATTATGTTCTTCTAATCCTTAAGTAAATTGTCTTTTTTTAATCCAGTAAAAGTCCAGTAATGATAATAGTGATTAATTAGCTCCGGTAGAGTGTCGAAACAACATGCACCACGTCGTTTATGTGTCGCCATACCAGTACTGGTTCTAGAATTATTTATAATTATAGAAAAAATGTTGATAAACACATTAAAATAATAGCCGTCAGTAGTAACTGATACAACTGGCTATGCCATATCCATGTAGTCTTGGCATAGATTTAGAACAGGTCTCGTCTTACATGTCTTCGCAAATAAAGCCATTTTCAAGATATATTGTTGGTATATGAAATGTCTCGAAACTCTCGGAAATGACAGCAAAGGGTTGAACGCAGAGCGAGCTGCTATTAGTTAGGTATTATGTATATTTTGTGCGCAGATCAGATTGATCAACTGATTGGCTAAATTTCCGAGTCATTGAAGACAGTTTTTATTCTTGAACATGCAAACATGCATAAAAGAAGTATAAATTTTTCATAATGTAATGTATATATGTATATAGTATATATATATATATATAATTATAATATATATATATGTGTGTATATATAACTTCAATTATTACTATGGTTCCACAAATACAATCTATAAAATTTTGTCTAAGAAATCCGATATTTTTATAATTAGCTAGCTCTTGTGGTTTTCCTTATTTTTTGTATTATAAAATAAATAGAACGTACCAAATAAATATTCCTACTATTTTTAAACTAAGCTTAGCATCCGTGCTATGAAAATAAGGCTAACTTGCTTGCTAGCGTCTCGGAATGGGGCTCGAACTCCTGACCGTCAGACTACTAGGCGTGCGTAATGCCAACTAAAACGAGCTACTCAAAGACACTAGCTGTGGTAGCTCAGTAGGCATGACACTGGCGATGGCATCTTAAATCGCGAGTTCCGGATTCGATTCTCTGTGAGATTACAATACAAATTATCACAAACCCACATCAAACCTACGGTTTTAGATATTTTTCTTTCGTGACCAACACATTTAGAGTTAGAACTTTTTTATTTTTCTAAATTACGTACGGCACTTCTTAGCCAATGTGAAACTCCGACCTTAGACCAAATAACATTTTTGTTTTGCAATTATTGTCGATAGAACTATAGGAAAGTTTACAAAAAATGGCGTGCGGCATGTTATCCAAATTGATGCAATGAAGCACTTAACGCAAAGGCTAGTACTGGAATGTTAATAATTGTGAATATGTGCATAATATATTCAGATTGGGCGATCAATGAACTTCGCGAATGTTTGCAACAATTTAAATCTTTTGTATGAGTATGAGTTCAGACCAATGACCATTATTTAGAACTTGCCTAAGGATAACTTAATAATAATAATGTTCACAATGTGCATATTCTTTATGTAATGGCAGCAGTTTGAGAAAATTTTTCTATTATAAACAATATTTTGTGTTACAATACAAACAGTGTGTTTTTTGTGTGGGGATATTGACTGATAAATAATGAGGATAAAATCCTGGATTGTATTTTTGAAAAATTTGAACATACTCAAAATATTCTGAATAGATAAAAAATATTGACAAACACCAAACCGCGGCTGAATAAGGAAGAAAATACGAATTTTTATCAATTTAAAACGTCATCGCCAGGTGGTGACACTCTAATTTATCACGTGCATAATAGGGATTACACTTCAATAATTATGGAATACTAAAATGATTATTGGAAGTTGCAATTCTGGTAAATTTAATTTTAAAATACATACAATGGTATATAAATATAGCTTGTTAAAGTAAAAAATGTTGATTTATGATGCCGCACAAAAAGATTGTAAATAAGTTTTCGTTTATGATAATGAACTTAAAAGAAACTGAAATGTCGTCATTTTTTCTACAATTTAACATAAAAGTATCTTAATTATGAAATTAATTGAACCGAATTTATGACGATAATTAAAAAAATATGAACGCATACTAATTAATCAGTGGCATGCAATTTCAAATAAGCCGAACTTAACTAGAATTTATACAAAATAATTCGCTTTAAAGTTTTATCTTGAAATATTCCTATCACAAGGATATCATAATATTCTTTCAGAGAAATCCAATTAATTTTGCGTTTTTTGCCACAATATATATATTTACGGATGTACGCTACATACATGCTACAATGTATTGACTGCACGCGCCTGTTATTAGTCATTGTATATATTTAAATATGATTATTTTTTTCTGACTTTTTGCTATTTTATTTTCAGTACTAAAAAAATCCAACGTTTTTTTTAAAGTCGGTTGCATCTCCTGAAATTCTCGATAATATTTATAAAGCGTTATCATGATAATACTGAAAAGAAAGTACTTTAATGTTGTGGAAACGATTATAATTTTATTTATTAATTTTCCAAATTTACGATTGGAGGAAATTAAATTGCAACAAAATCGCATAAGAATATCGTAAAAAACGGCGGGAAAGAAATTTAATAAAGACCAAAACGTTAATTGTAACCATTAACCATGTGGTAGGGTTAGTTAGTAAAACATTGATAATTACTGACGTTGTTGAATATTCACAAGTGAATGTGAATGCGGTTTGTTACCGGAATGTAAAAAGTGATTTAAGCCATTGGATTAATTTTTAATTAAAATATTTTCGGTGTAATAATTTTATGTTATTTTTTGCTTCCTGTGACATTTGTTTTATATTGGTTTGTACGAAATAATCACGGGAAAATATCAAAATAACTCAAATTCAATAAAAAAATCTAGTAGTAGAGTAGATTAGTTAACGATCCGGTTCGCTGGATACCCAACTACCGCATGACAGTTCATGATAATTTAAAAAAAACAAATCAGGTGTTTCAATTAGATAAATTATACAAAAACATTGTAAAGCGATCGAAAAAATTATATAGATAATATACAAACCAATTATTTGATGAAGGTATTATATTCTTTAGTAAAGTATAATGAAAAAATTCCATATTTTATATAAGAATATCAAAAAAAAAATAATGTACGGTAATATACAATGAAATGAAAGTGTTATTAACGAATTATAATTTATATTGGTTGAGTGAATAAAACATATTGACTTTGTGACTGTGGTGAATCTATTATTTTCAAAACGAAAATCAATCGACATAGTCTGACCACTATCGCAAGAGACATTAGTTTATAAATTTATTAAAAAAAATTTCAACCTGACTTTCTTATCGAATTCATTCCAGTATTTTCAGAAATAAATGAAGTGGAGGATAGAGTAGCGACTGTGAAATTATTTGTGTTTGGAGATAGAATGAGGTACCATAGCACAACGAATTGTGATATTTGAAATGGAATTTGGAGTCATCAGAAGTTGTCAAATTACGAAATGAAAAATGAATATTTTAATTAATCGATAATGTGTGTGTAACGAGCACTTCGTAAAATAACGGAAGTTATTGCTTCAGAAGTCTCGAGTAAGATCGAATCGTCAATACTGGGTGCATTTAAGCGGTAGAAGAGTCTTTTGCGAATTATATCTCGTTTTCTCGCTCTAGATCTATCGGTTCTGCAACTGAGAATTGTGTATGATGAGTGTTTCTTTCTTTGTCTTTCACACGCTTAAAATTACTTGGAGTCAGGTATGCTTAGTTTTGAAAAGATTTAAACGAAACCCTGATTTATACATTTAAGAATGTATACAAATTGATTGCTATTTAAACCAATCAAATTTGTGATAGATTAAACTGTCAATACGATAATACTTGCTCTTGCGTTATATCATGTTCTCGTAGATATTTTACATGTATAAACTGTATGTCCTTGCTAAATATAAACAAAGCCACGTTTCTCGAGAAAATCAGGTTTAATACAATTTGAAAAGTCGATTGGGCAATCAACCGGACAGCGCTAATGCGGCAGAAAACGGGTGCTACCATTTGGTCTTCTGACTCCACTTTTAGTCGCTTAATGTGACGACGAGTGTGGTAGCAAAGTCTGTAGACAAAAATAAATAATAATTTAGTATAAGTAAGAACTCATGATGGTGTAAATGATCAATTGCTTAAATAAAAACTTAACGATATTTATAATAATCATGACAATAACTCTAATTCTGCCCCTGTCTTTCCGCGAAAATACTCAGAGTAATGTCGAAACGGGTTAAAAGTAACATAAAAATAGTAACTTAAATAACTTGAATAAAAGAACATCGCCGTTGCTTAAAAAATAATAATTTCTCCGAATTTGCCAATCACACAATTAACACTAATCATTCTTTCGATAGTCACAAATTGATTCTTCATAGAGGATGGATAACGAATAGTTTGGAAACCATTAAAATCCTCAAAAATTTGAATTCTAAAAACATACTAATAAATAATACCACATTTCAGTCCACTTCACCAATCCTAGAGCGTTTGGAAAAAATACCCCTCCCCACCGCGCGCCCCCCTGACCTACCCGATTAGATTGATAAATTTTGTATTTAAGTTAGTTATTATCTATACCTGATGATGAGAGGGACTGCACCTCTCGAAACTTAGTAATTTAATAACTTAGGTATATTTTGTGTGTGTACTAAAAATAAAATAAAATATATTTTAAATTGTAATCATTGTGATTTATACAAAGTTTGTTAATTTTTTAAAATTAACAAATACATTCAACCACAAAGTCACGAATATAAAAAGTATTTTGATTAAAAAACATATTTTGTAATTTTTTTATAAATTATTTTTATGATTCTTGTACCTACCTATATTTTTCAATATTTTTTTTTAAAAAGGAACCAGATCCAATATAAGTTTCATCCTATTATTGCTTTGCACGTGTTCTTTAGGAAGCTATTAAGTATCTTGTATTGATATAGTATTATAAAATAGATTTAATTCATAGTCATTTACTAAATGATGTGACAGGTGATATTGTGCCGGACAAAGAATACAATTTTGCCGCTGCGCGTCACAAACAGGGCCAACTACACCGCCTTGCGTAACTACTGTTGAACATAAAAACTCGGAGGCGCGGCAAAAAAGAAGGAAGGCGTTTAAATACGTACCGTAACTGGCTCCGAGCACCGGGTACTGGTGATTTAATCTGAATGTCAGGCGAAGTTGATCATTACGGACGCAGGAATCATTGTTGCTTCTACCGCGGGGTGGCTATACTTAGTTCGCAGCCTTGAAGTAGATATTTATATTTTACAAATCTGGTTTGGTACGGTGTTTGCAAATTATGGGCAGTAAGCGTAAATCATTTCACCGAAGTAATTGAATGTTTATTTTATTAGCTGCAACCCGTTAAAAATGACGGAACATTGGTTGGCTTGGAGTTCAAGCCCCATCTCCAAACGCTTATTTATTTTTTTACTGTGAATTCGAACAAAATTACGGACGTTCAAATGGAGTGATAATTTATTTTTATTATCTTTAATTGACAATAATTAAGGTAATTATTATTTCATTGCAAATTTTTTGAAAAATAAGTCTGCGTCATGTCTATTAGCTCCTTCGTTGTGACTCGAGATGCAACATTCCTTGGTGCACGTTTGTCTGATACATAAAATAAGATTGTGTACCTACTTGTTTAGTGGCAACCGAGGGAATCAAGAGGTTCTAGATCCACTAGAGTGATGGTTGATGATATCATCAACTTTTTTTTTTTGCATTACAGATCGCTCCATTTACAATGCAAGTATATCTTGGGGTAACTAAATGGAGGCGATCCGCTGCTTGATTCAATGCTATCATTAAATACATCGACATGATCGCTCAGTTCATTTAGGAGTTGCACACTACGCGTTATGGTGTGCTTATTCATTACATCCGTTCTGCATTTTGGGACATGAAATAGCGCGTGACCTCGATTTCGCAAATAATTACAAACAGGAAAATCCTGCAGGAATACGTGAATAAGAAGCAATTAAAACTCTAAAACTTTAAAAAGGCGATTCGCTTTCATAAGTTTACCTTGCATATTAATAAAATATTATAAAAGAAACACAAACAATAGTATTTTGATGTTTTTAATTAAGGTAAGTAATGTTCAAAGAAAAAATAGTCAAATGAGTGTAAATTTTTGCCATTGTTTTTATTCTTTTCTCTACAAGAAATATTTGTATTAATAATATTTCTGAAAATATCAAACAATGTTGAGAATATTACATTGCCACAGGTAAATACACAAATATTGTAAGTTTCAGAGCTGTAGTTAGTCGGAAAGTTGTTGATATATCGATTATTAAATTTTGAGGCAAACAAGCCGACACTCGAAGCTAAATAAAAATGGGAGACACTTTAGAGTGCCTCATGCCTTGGATGTTAATATATTTTTTAAATGTTTTAATATAATATATATTGAAACGCACCATCAGCGTTTAACGTGTTACTTAACACCCTGTAAATACGGCGCCTCAATACCTTTCACTTGTTGGACTGCCACAAAGATTTTGTCTCTTTGTCTAGAGCTCCAGACAATATACGTGACAGCCCCGCCCTACCGTATCGTGAAAACGTACAGCTCTAAATACCTGAAATGCCTGAGCTGCTTTATTGACCCGCTGGACCCGCAGATTACCTGTGCAGAGAAAAAATACAAAGCAACGCCGGCACAAAGTCGTTGCTTTAACTTATCAGACCTCATTACACATAATTATTAGTTAGTACCATTAAAGCCATACAATCTAAGGAAATGTAATAATTTGAACAAAATTATTTAACAAAGACCCAGCTGGAAATAATTCGCAATCATTTACAAAATAGGTACGCACAAAAATAACTCGGTAATTATGTATTTAAATCCTTGAAAACGCTACAAATGCAAAAACCCATCATCACGCTGCACAATTCTCATTGTTTGTTAGAAAAAACAAATAAAAAAATCGTATGTCATATTCATCATTAAATAAGGTGAAAAAATTACTTTAATAACCTCTACGTGAGTTTAGTAGTACTAATCTAGTTTAGTTTACCTGTCGATGAAGGTCTCTCGAAACTTAAGTAGTAAAATATAAAAATATTATTAAAATCAAGTAGAAGAAACAAAGTTATTGTTTTTCACCTAATTTAATGATTATCATGAATAATCTGTTTGTTTAGGCCAAATCTATCAATAATATATGTACCTATTTATTTATTTAATAATCATGGAAGACCAACAGCACTACAAAGAAGCATAGAAAACATTGATATAATATAGATGGCCAATTACAGGTCTCCACATTTAGAAATATGTTAGTAATGATAAATATATTATGAATTAGTAGCTTGTTGGTCTTGTGGTTAGGACACTGGCCTCGTGATCCAAAGGTTGCGGGTTCGATCCTCACTCCAGACTAGCAAGTTAGTCCTATTTTCATAGTACAAGCGCTTAGCTTAGTTTGAAAATAGTAAGAATATTGATGTGACACGTATTCCGTGTTCACATCTCTATTTTTTTATTTAAAAAAAAAAAATTAAAAATTAAACTTAGACATGTTAAGAATTATATAACAAAGAAAGAATAAAAAATGTCATATGTAAAGATTATAACATTAAATGTACAAAATTATTATTAAATATCTATAACTCGTCAAAACTGTACACTACTTTTATTATTATATATTTCAGCCGTGAGTTGAGGCTGTGAGAAGAGCGCCATCTGGCGCAGCGTAACGATTTTCTTTATTGTTACGTAGAGAATTATGTTTTTTTGTTTTTTATACCTCATCGTTTTTTGAAAATCATTAATTTGAGAAACTTTCAGTTTATTGAAATTCATACAATCACCTTTTAAAGAAGGATCATATATATAATATAATGAGGAAAACTCAATATCTATAGATTCAAACATTATATTTTCAAATCTGGTAGCAAATATTTGAATATCTGTACAATTGGCTAAGATTAGGTATACAATGGTATACCATTTTCTTTTCTTAGTATCTAAAAAAAATATATGCCAGATATGACAACAATAGGCCAATATTGGTGTCGCAGCAGGTGAAATGAAACTATTTAAAGAGTTATAGTTGAATATGAACTAGGATCCATCTCAAGAAGTAAAATCTCGAGTAGAGATGTCAAGAAGTGCGTTTCTCATTATTTTCTAACCGTGACCTAAGCCTGCAACTTAGAATGCGTATTATGGTTTGGTGTAATATTTTTGCCATTTTCTTATATGGGGTAGAGACACGGATACTTAACCAAGAACTAATCCAAAAATTCGATGCTTTCGAGATGTGGCTCTATAGACACATATTAAAAGTTTCCTGGGTGGATAGAGTGACGAATGTTGTCCTACGGTGTATGAAAAAAGACCGAGAACTTCTGCAGATTATCAAGACAAGAAAGCTTGAGCTCGGACATATTATGAGAGGAGCAAAATAAAGTCTTAACCAACTTATCATCCAGGGGAAAATAAGGGATAAAGGAAGCGTAGGAAGACGCCACATTTCGTGGCTGCATAATTTGAGGGACTGGTATAAGTAACTATTGGCGAAGTAAGCACGAAGATATGTTAAATACACAAAAGATCGCAAACGAAAAAATAGATAAGGCAGAAAAAAAGATCACAGATCTACAAAATAAACTGATTCACGAGAATAAATATAAAAAAACACTAGAATATAGAATAGCCTTAGAACAAAAAGAAAAAAGAAAAAATATTGAGATCGGTGGCCTAAAAAAAAAAGATAACGAAAACCTTCAAGAAATTGTAGAGCGAATCGGAAAAATAATTGAAACTAACAAAAATGAAATTGAATCAATGTGGAGGATGCCCCAAAAGTCCCCGACACACACGCCACCGATAATAATTAAATTCAAAAGTCAGCAAAACAGAGATGAATGGCTAAAAAAGGGGAAAATCAAGAACATCTCAAATGATGATATCTTAAATAACCAAATAAAAGACCGCATCTACATTAACGAAAACCTTATACCTCGCATAAAAGAATTACTGTGGAAGACAAAAAGTACATTGAAGAGAAAGTATAAATATATCTGGGTAACTCAAGGCAAAATATTGGTGAGACGTGCAGAAGAAGCAAAAATTAGCCAAATACAGGAAGAGAAAGATATAGATGACCTATTGAAGGATTAATTATTATTTTATTCTACATATCAATATATTTTAATTATCACTAATAAAATGGAATCACAAAAATTTGAAACTCACAATTTTCTAGAATGTGAAAACATTGACATCTGGCTAAAGGAAGTTATATTAAAAACAAAAATCAATTTCGGGTTAATACACGTAAATATACGATCCATATTAAAAAACTTCAATGAATTCTTAGTACTCACAAGAGATGTAATACAATATTTGGATGTGATAATACTTACAGAGGTAAACATCAAAGAAGAAGATGTAAAGATGTTTAATATAAAAGGATATAATATGTATGCTCATACGAGAAAAAACAGAAGAGGAGGGGGAATCATTATATACATAAAAGAAAAATATAATTTTGAAAAAACCATTGAACACCTAGACACTGGTGAAATCATAAGCGGGACACTGAAATATGGAAAGAAGTTAATTAATTTAATATCGATATATCGACCACCCAATACAAATAAAACCAAATTTATTAATGAACTAGGCACAATTATACAAAAAATTCCAGATGGTCAAGATGTTATCCTAGCCGGAGATATAAATATAGACCTTCTCAAACAAAATAATACCCATGTCTTTAATTATGAAAACATGCTAGTTGAAAATGGCTTAATTAAATTAATAAATAGTATTACCCGAGATGAAGTTGTAGATAATAGAAATGTGTGGTCCTGTATTGATCACATATATATTAGAAATAAAAAACACAATATAAACTCTGTTACAATAAAACAAAAAATTGCTGATCATTATATCACTGGACTAACGTTAAACGGAGAACACGAAAGGGAAGATAAAAAAGTGAAAGTTGAATACTTTGACAAAAGAATTATTCAAGAGGAACTACAAAAAATAAATTGGAATGAAATAGAAAACATAAATTGTCCAAATGAAATATACGAAAAATTGGCAAATTGTTTTAAAAAGGTGTACATTAGTGCTAAAAAAGAGTACATCACATCCCAATCAAGATACGAAAACCAATGGATAACATCAGAACTAAAAACTATGATTAGAACTAAGGATCAGCTCTATAGAAAATGGAAAAGTTCTCCAAATAATATTATGTATCGCCTACAGTATACAAATTTCAGAAATAAAACAAGCAAAGCAATAAACCGAACAAAAAATACATACCGTCAAAAAATCATACAAGAAAATGCGGGAAATTATAAAAAAATTTGGAAAAATATAAATGAATGGACGGGGAGACAGAAACAAAATGTCGACATGGATATACTTAAGCACATGGATATTGAAAGCGAAACTATATGCAATAATTTTGCTAAAACCTTTTCTGAAGAAATTGATGGTATAAAACATAAATGCGAAGAAAAGTTCCTTAATAGGCGGACATATGTGACCGAAGTGGATAAATCAATAAGAATAAATAAAATAACACCGAATGAGATAATTAAATGCATTGACAGTATGAGTATAGCAAAAGGTCCAGGAATGGATGGAATTAGAATGGCGGATATACAGACTGTAAAAAAGAAAATTGGACCTGTTTTATCTAAAATGATCAACTTATGTTTGGAAGAAGAAAAGTATCCGGATAAACTGAAAATATCGATCATAAGACCAATATTTAAAAATGGTGACCATTCAGATACAGCAAACTACAGACCGATAGCATTACTATCAAGCATTAATAAAATTGTTGAAAGAGTTATAGTTAACAAAATCACATCTTACTTAGACAAAAATAAAATTATCCATCCAATGCAACACGGATTTCAAAAACAAAAAAGTACAAAGACTCTCCTTGCAAAATTTACCAATGAAATTAACAGTTATTTAAATGACAAAAAACATATCGTTGCACTGTTCATTGATTTCAAAAAAGCTTTTGACACGCTGGACCATGACACTCTACTCACGGCGATGAAAGAGAGCGGGTTAAGAGGACCAGTTAACAAATGGTTCTCTGAATACCTGAGATCAAGAAAGTTTTCAGTTAAGATATCAAATAAACAAAGTGCACTAAAAGATATAAAATATGGAGTGCCAACAGGATCGATAACGGGACCTATGTGCTATATTATGCATGTAAATAGCCTGGCAAATGTAATAAAATACTGTAAAAAATTTATGTTTGCAGACGACACATGCATCCTATATGCTGACAATTGTGCGAAAACAATAGAAAACAATATCCAAAGTGACTTGACTAATATAATAAAATGGGCACATGACAACGGAATCATACTAAATGTTAAAAAAACTCAGTATTTACATATCCGGTCCCCGCGAGCCACACCAAAAAATTTTCAAATTAATCTCATTGGACATTGCTACGAGTGCCTACATACCAACCATACAAATCCGATAAACTGCAACTGTGAAAAAATCCAAGAGGTGGAACAATATACTTATTTAGGTTTAATAGTTGATAAACACTTTAATTGGAAACAACATATTGATAATATTTGTAAAAAACTGAGATCCATGCTAAGTGCATTTCACATGCTAAGACTATGTAGCTCTCGGGGCACACTGTACGCTCTTTACTTCGCGATGGTTGACTCGGTTATCAGTTATGGCGTGAGCAGTTATGGTCTTACCTATAAAACATACATTGATAAAATCAAACAGTTACAATTAAGATTCCTAAAACTTATGGTAGATAATAGAACCAAATGTATGTACAAGGATGATTATAATAAATTATTCAAAGTATGCAAAATATTACCAATTGACCAAAAAGTAAAATATAATATAATACTAGAAGAAATGATAAATAATATTAATATACACACTGACACGCACCATAACTATGCAACCAGATCGACAGGACGAACAATGAGAATACCAATCACTAACAACGTGTATGGCGAAAGGAAAAGAGAATATATTGTGCCAAGAATCTTTAATAAATTAGATAAAAAATTCTTTGAGATGATGCAAGACAAAAAAACTCCATTGGCTTCAAAAAAGTACAAGCTAAAAGAATATATATTAAAGCTATGTACCTAATCTTACATTAATTTATAATTACATATCATGTATCACTTGTAAAAAAATATGCAACACTCGATAATAACCTACTATCTTCATTATAAAATAAAAATTATTGTCAAATATTGAAGGCAACCATGCCGTAAAACTGCTGTGCAGTTTGGCATATGTTTAATGTAATAAATATTTTTAAAAAATAAATTAAAACTGTAAAAAAAAAAAAAAAAAAAAGTTGTAATGTAATAAATAATAAAAAAATAAATAAAAAAGAATGATCGCCGACCTTCGATAGGAGATGGCACCATAAGAAGAAGAATAATATTTGACATACAAATCAATACTAAAATTAAATATTGAAATATCTCACCCATTATCAAAAATATCATTATTCAAAAAAAATATCTATATTCAAGAATACATTCGTATTGTGAAGTTACAATTTTTTAGAACGAAGTTCTGTGAAATTTAAAAGCAATTGTTTTAATGAATTATAAGACGTACCTACATAAAAATCAAATCAACCATAAAATATTTGGCTGCTACCGGGATTCAAACCCAGATCACCTAGCTTTCCGGATAATATATGTTAATCAATTCATAAATGAGTCTTACAGATAAGGTCGATATATTTATGGAAAAATACCAGATCTGCTGCATTACATAGCATACCTGCCCGAAAAGCTAGGTGATCTGATTTTTTAATGGAAATAATAAATATTTCTATGATTGGTTTTATTATTTACTAAATGTCTGAGAGCAATTAACAATTTATTGATTGGCTCTAAAATGAGTTTTATCTTATATAAATCACGGCTTACGGCTGGCTTCAATGATCACAGACAGGTAGTACACCTGTAAGCGCCTTAAATACTTTTCTATATAAATAGGTTCTTCTCTGTAAGACATCTATAATTTATCTTCATTAATGATTATCCCTCAACGGACAGAATCCTGTAATTGTGTTCTTAGAATATAGCTACTATAAAATAACATGTTTTTTAGTTTGATAAGGAAACGCGAAATCAAAAAACATTGTAAAAACCATCGAACTAAAACTAAACTTAAAACTCATTTTCAAACCATTTCGAAAAATTTATTTCTTTGCCTTTCGGATGCGGATCGGAGTGGCAAACTGATGAACAATATTATAATAAAAATAAAATATAATAATTTTCGTTGTGTGTGTACTTACATCTAGTGTATTCTATTACTATTCAATTTGTTATCAGAAGATATTTCGACGTATTTCGTAGAAATTCAAGCTATATACAGCTTTTTTCAAAGTACTGACTGCACGTCGCTCGTATAAAATATCCTAGAAATGAAAATCAAAAGGAAATTCACATTATACTGGATCGAAGAATCGAGAATTCAATTTAGCAAAAGATTTTCTTGCATTTAATCTGAAATATGTTCTGCTCTAATTTTGTAATGCACACATAATAAGAGTTATTAATTACTAAAATAGTTTCGAGAGGAGCAGTGCCTCTCATCATACACTAATGAAAATTATTTTGATTAATATGATAATCATAAAATGCCCAGTTTCGATTCCATGTTAAATAGACTAATTAAAATTCCCCTAAATACCATTGACTATTATAATGAAATTACAACAATTAAACAGACTGCCATTAACAACGGATATAACTGTGCGTTAACAAACAGGGTGTTAAAATCTACAATTAATAATAAACTTACAGAAACGTAATTATACTCAAGCGATAACATCAAGAACTCTTTGGCATAAAATTCTATTTAATGGTCCGATTTCTACTAAGATTGCAAGTCGTTTCCCTCCTCGCATTAGACCCGCGTTTTACACAAATAATAATATTGATAGAATTCTTTTAAATTCTAAAACTAAAAAGATATGTTGGAAAAAAATGGGATATATCAAATAATTTGCGGTGACTGCGATAAAAAATAAATAGGCCAAACTTATATAGCGTCAGATGTTCGAAAACAGCATCAAATTTTGATCAAACAGTAATTGTTTGTCGAGAGAATTCTGTTGTATTTTGTCATGTACAAGTTTATGCTAATATAAAAATGTATAAACGGTATAGACACGCATCTTGAGAGCTCATATTATTTTATCTACATTTAAATCTATACTAATATGTAAGGAGGTAAAGTTTGTAAGTTTGGATTTCAAAAATTCTTTCACCAGTGTTTAGAATTGACTTTCAGAGTGGACATAAGCTATATATTATCCCGTTAAAAAAGGGCTTGTCGTAACCTATTTTACAACTAAAGTCGACGAAAAAATAGTCGAGCGGTGCGTTTTTTTACGAACGCTGCCTTAACGGTAAGAGATATTTAAATACTTTCTAAAGAGATGTTGTAGAACTCAAAAAGTTATATAAAAAAGTCCCGGGTGATACATATCTAAATGTTAATGTTAATACACAAATTGTTAAAATATGACTAAAAGTTACTTAACAGCTCATTTCACAACACTACTAATTAAGTGTAGATATCGAAAGGGTTTTAATATCAAGACACGGTCAATTACAACGACTATTTTATTACCTGCGGACGTTGGCGATCCAATTATAGAATGAATATGACACGACATGTTTTTGTTTAACTTTTTTCACTAGGAAGTCAACGTGCGGTCAAATTAACATGTCTGCATTCCTCAATTCGGCATGTCAATTCCCAACAGCCTTTAACATCTATTGAATAATTTACGATTATGACCATACTTTTTACATTCCTGTACATTTTTTCTAAAGCTTAAAACCGTGAACAGTGCTGAAATATAATTGAAAAACTTTGCAGAACGTTACTTTACATAATTTGATGAATATAATTTATACCATTAGATCTCCCTCTATTCCGTGTATCAAATACTATAAAATATTCATTGTAATCAGATGCAGGTACAAAAAATTGCCTCTTTTTATAAGACGTTCTAAAATGAGTTCAGCATTACAGATTCGTGTAAAAAACACATGCACGTAAAAAAGTAGCTTATAATTTTTTTAATCTTTTGTAGGTAACGTCTAGTTTCAGTTATCATTCTTTTTCAAAATTAGCTATATTTGGTGCAAGCTTTTGTGTAGTTTAAAAAAAAATCAATCGCCAATCGATTATTACTAGACCGGACGTTTCGCGGCCAATGGACGCCGCTGCACGGGCAGGGCCAGTGTTGGAAACATATTTATTTATCTAAAAAGGGAAAAAACATGCGCCTTGGGTACAAGTATTGAAGATATCACTGGCACTACTGGCATTTCTACAGTACTATAATAAAGGATACATATTTGTCACTAATAATGTGAGTAAATAATCCAATCATTACTCTTTCATCTAACCTAATGTATTGGCATAAAGTACAGGATGTCTCATAGCTAGTAGCAAAAACTTTGAGAATCTCTGCCTAAATAATGAGTCGAAAATGATCAAGCAACTATGACTTAATAATAATAGTTATGGAGATATACAATTTCAAATTTTGTATCATTCTTTCTGATTTTTTTAAAAATTAACTAGAACAGTAACTTACATCGATTATGAAAAATTCATTTGCTTCAATACAACTCAAATAAAATACAAGTTATGTAATTATAGTTCAACAGAAATATTAAAAATAAAAACAAACTTTGATATTGCATATCTTGCAATATCAAAGTTTGCATTTGAAAAGAAATCAATGAAATGCAAACTCAACTAAAATAAAGTTAATGTAATTATAGTTCAACTTTTTGCAAAAAATTAGTTAGGAATATTGAAAAAAACTTTGTATTGATATTGCATATTTCCATAACTATTCATAACTTAGGTCATGGTTGCTCAAACGTTTTCGGCTCATTATCAGGGTAAGAATCTAGCTATAATGTTTTTGGTACTAGCTATAAGATACCCTGTATACGTTGACATCTTTCCATTTAAGAAAGACAATCGAATAAGTAAATGTAAGCCGTGCGTACGAGGCACAACGTTTCATTGTGTTGGTGTTTGTACCTGCAAACACCAACACCAACACAACGAAACAATGTACATTGTAGGCACGGCTTACACATACTATTTTGATTGTCATTCTTAAATGGAAAGAGGTCTACCTAATTGTGTATTCTCGTAAAGAGTGAACGTTGTAAATAATTTTCGCATCTCATTTATCTGTTGATGGTGCGCAAACAATAATATAATTTTATTATCATATTTTATATTTTTTTTTAACTGTGGAAAATAAAATGTTTAGGTAAACGTTCTCCTAGCTGGAGATACTCGATTTCTAAAAGTATTCGCTACAAAATAATCTGATTCCTCTCTATACTTACTTTCAAGAAGGTACCATGCAATTCAATTCGTTTATTTTATCGTTTATAAATATTTGGAAAGTATACTGCTTATCTAAAGACACCATCTGGTTCATTCAGAGTGGAAATTATACAAAAAATATGTTAAACGTAAAAAACAGCCATCTGTGTTCTGGTTACTAAATGTAAAAATAAAACATTGTTTCATTCTGATTACTGCTTTTGCACCAAATTGAGCTCTTTAGATATGAAGGCGTCCCTATAAAAAGGGTCTATATAGTACATGAGGTCAAAAAGTGATTTGATTTTGGTTTTAAATAGTCTATATAATAGTACGTGCGGTGATTTCAGCTTAATCTTGCCGAAATTCGACCTTAAAAGTTGGCTAACGTAGAAAATGGTAGAAAAAACGTAGAAAAACTCTATACTCATCTGGTAGTAACACATAAAACGGATGCTGACAGTTTGAAGATGTCACTGGGATTTCTAAACAACACGAATAAACAAATAAAACGTAATTAATATGCATAATTGGCAAGTGAATATTAAAAAATATTAAAAAACTGAAAAACGTAGTGTTTTTTTTTCAATATTGAAAATGTTGTTTTTGCATATATATCTATTTTTCTTATATGGACGGCTTTAAATGTTGCTTAACTTCAATATCAATACTTGCACGTGCGTTTTTATATAACCAAAACCGCTATCTAAACAATCGTTATTTCATTTGTGTACATATCTAGTTAAATAATAATATTCTGATTACACCATGGCGTAGCAGGTGTGCTAAAAACCGCAAGAGTATAATAAAATCACATTGCAGTACAGCCTCAAGATATTAATTTTATCTCAGTTGAGGCACTAATTGTCCCGTGTTCACGGTTTGAGACACATGAGTTAAGATTTCGATTCGAAGATCACAGCTTAGGATTGGTAGGACAGATCCGTGTAAATGGCATTCGATTTTGCAGCAAGATTCGACTTACATTTGCATAGAATATTGATAGCAGAAGTTTGTGGCTCAGCCTGTCACATATACCTAAATACCAGATAATACCTAACCTAACCCCCTGGCATGTTATATCTACGAAGTGGGGTATAAAAGCAAAGGCAGCAATATCCAAAAAAATAATGCAATTACCGAGCATTACTAATTTATAATGTACTGAACATGATTTGAATGAAATAGATAAATAAAATCAAAATTTGGATGAATTAGATAAATAACCTAACCTACCCTAACCCCTCTGGCATGTTATATCTACATATGTGGGGTTTAAACGCAAAGGTAGCAATATCCAAAAAAAAAATGCAGTTACCGAGGATCACTAATTTATAATATACTGAACATGATTTGAATGAAATAGATAAATAATATCTAAAATTCAGTAAATTTAAATATTGCTGCCTTTGCTTATATATCCCAAATATACGCTCAAAGTTACTATACCTGGTATGCAAATGGAATTGAGATCCAGAATTGGCAGTGCTGGGTAGGTGTTTATACTTTGTGTACGACCGTTTGGTATTGGTACATGACGGATTACTCCATTTTCTGTGCAATTAATGAGGTGAGTATCCTATATGAAAGTCATCGTTTGTCTGATGATTTTAATGCTATCATTAAATACAGCGACACGATCGCTCAGTTCGTTTAAATGTTTCACACTACGTCTTATGGTATGCCAATTCATTACATCTGTTCTGCATTTTGTATCACCACAATTCTCCAATCGTTTAAATCCTATGTTCCTGGATAACATGAATCTCTTTGATAACATGATCTTTTTATCCTGCTCGTTAATTATTTATGTATTTACTTTTTTTATTCTAAAATTCTATTTTATTATTCATATGTTTCCTGCTTTCTTGCTTTATTTATTTATTTATTTATTTCAACGGTTACAAAACCTATTACAGTAATTCGATTTTGTACTAATTAGCTTATAATATAAAATGAGAGTAAGTAAAAGTAAGCATAAGATAATAAAGATAAAATATGTAGAATACAGAGTTAATATAAAACAACATAATAATGTTAAAAGTAAGCATAAAATAACAGAGATAAAAAAATATAATAATTACAGAGTAAATATACAGTAACAAAAGTATTAAGAAGAAGTAATATATATTCAATAGTATAAAAAAGTTAACAAATGAGAATTAATTACAATTTATGAAATTATGTAGCAACAGAGTTAAAAACTAAAATGGACTGCCTTATTTCTCTAAGAAGTAATTTTATGTTACACAAAATACATCTTATAATATAAAGTGGCAAAGTAATTTATGATATAAAATGAAAAAATAATTTATAATATAAATTGAGAAAGTAAATAAAAGTAAGTATAAGATAACAAAGATAAAAGATATAAAATACAGAGTAAATATCAAAAGCGTAATAGTGACAAAAGTCAGAATAAAATATAAAATTTAAATACAGATTAAATATAAAATAGTACAAGTATAAAAAAGAAATAATATACATTATCAATAGTATCAAAAAGTTAAACGGTGAATTAATTACAATTTATGAAATTATGAAGCAACCGAGTTAGAAACTAAAATGGACTACCTTGTTTCTCTAAGAAGTATTTATTGAGATGAGTACGGTAGCACTCTAATGTAACATTGAAGATATCCGATATGTGTGCGTATTCGTTCCCTAGTGTAAGTAATCTGTTAATCGTACAGTGTTGGAAGTGCGCAGTATTCGTTTTATTGCAGAAATAAGTATTTTGGGAACGGGTATGCCTTTGTGGCACGTTGATTGTAATATGGGATAGGAGGTCAGGTGCATCCAATCTGTTACTATTAATTATTTTGAATAGAAAAATTAAGTCAGCTATTATACGTCTATCACAGAATTTCGTTAGCCTTGACGTTTTTAGAAGATAGTTGTAGTTAATTTGCTCTATTGGGATACGTAACCTATAGTTTAAATATCTTAAAAATTTGTATTGTACTTTTTCTGTTGTGTGGATGTGGCTTGTGTAATATGGTGACCATAGAGGGCTGCAGTATTTAACTGGCTTCTAACTAGGGATTTATATAGATGTATGCAAGTAGAAAGATTGTTAAAGTTTTGGGAATTGCGAATTATAAATCCAAACATTTTCATTCCTTTGTTGGAGATATTTATGACAGAAAACGCGCACCACTTCACAATTATAGTGTAATCAATTATTAGCGCTGTGTATGCATCAATTTTAATCCGACATTTCAATTAATGCATTTAATGCACTGATTTCGTTGTTGTACCGAACATGTTCGATTGAAAGTTTCTGAAATGTCACGGACAATGGCCAAAAAACAGCTAAAGCATGTTAGCGTTTCCTACCGGCATTCTGTGGGTGAAATATACAACACCGCGTTTATTTTACGGACTTTCAAGCGCGGTAGTGACAGCAGTGTTAGTAATAGCCGCGGGTTTACATCACGTCAAATTAAAAATGAAAAAATAAGACCATAATAAAAAAAACAGCGCAAATACAAGACAGAATATCCGCGGCGACATAAGGCGCTGTAGTATTATGAGCGGAGTGTGTTGACTTGGCCGCACACTCGCTAATACTTTAAGCCCTGGTCCGTAGCGTAATCCATTTTTCATTTAATACTAGTTGTAACCCGTCATTGGTTCGCGTCATAACATTGGTTCGCGTCTTTGCCAAGCCCTAGTATATGCGTAAACCCCTTTTTTGGCGACCTACTTAGAGGCGGCGGTAGCAACACGCGTTAATCGGCCGGTTCGGGTTTGGTGGCCCGGGGTTCAAGCCCCGTCTCCGGCCGTTTTTTTAGCCGTGAATTAGAAATAAATTACGGTCGTTACACGAAATTACAGACAGACAGACAGACGGACGGACAACGAAATTATTATGTTTAATTATTGGAAAATAAACAGGATGAGATGAAATCCATCATGGTTAAATATCTTAATATCATAATATATTAACGTTAAGTTATAATAAATGTTTGACGAAATACGATGAATTTAAACTTATATTTTATCGGATATGTTTTCAAAACTTACGTATGCATATAAAAAATAAAGTATTCGATTGGTGTGATCAACAGTTATACTTTATTGCAACATAGTTTTTTAATTGTGAGAAACTTTCTTGAAAGATGTCTATTTCACTAAATTAATTTTGACAAAATTTCGGCCTATTCGAGATGTAGGATTGTAGGCAAAATAAATATATTTAAGTATCTACAGTTACGCTGAGGATCGCTAAACTTTTCGGTACGTAGATACTGTCCATAGATAACGCTTTTTTCGATTTATGCTAGAGCTCGACTTAATACTTCAACATTACGATTTCTTTACCGACATTTTTCATTTTTATCTCACAAAATTTGTATGTCGTCATGTTTTTGCATTTTATTTGTATCAGTACAGAGAAGCTTAATGCTTCTCTGTACAAACAAAGTTATATGACCGCTTCATGCTAGACAGTAATGTAACATGCAACTTACTTGACAAATGCTACCGCGCTCAGTGTGTTGTTTTAAATTTAACACGTTGATATAATTATTATCAAACTATTTATAAAACTTTATTTTATATAACTTTCGGAAATTTCTCATCTTTTAAATTAGGAAAATAAAATATATTGTTCACTTTAAAGTGAAATATATTTTCTTCACTTACAATTTCGACGAGTCAACAGTAATTAACATTATAAAAATGTAATTAATATTATTTCATTACCTCTACATAAAATAATTGAACATTAAATAAATCTATGTAATATTTATTATATTGAAATAACAAAAAAATATTCTTGAAATAGATTGGTCGGTGGACAACTGTATAGTGAAAAGTCTGAGTAAAAAGTCGACCTTTATTAATAAATCTTATATATGTTTCCATCTATCCAATCTACTGATATTATTAACATCTTCCTGCATCGTGTAAATTTTAAGATATAAGCTATGTTTTTTAGGTATGACTTATTATGGACTTGGTCAAATTTTTGACCAAGCACCCAACATCTCGAACCGATTTAAATGGCGTGTTCACCTCAAAATTAGACCACAGCAAAAAAAATTAAAAGAGTAAAACAGATTACTATATTTAGGCCGACAAGTGTTAGTTTGAGACTTGGGACACCGTCAGCTAGCGGGCACCATTATGCATTGCTCCATACATATCATGTTTAATAAATACGTTCAAAAATTAAAATTGGTCTATGAAATCGCTGACACCGATCGAAGGCCACAATCGCGATGAACTGGCGGTGAAAAAAAATTGTGTTTATGGGACCAATCGAAATTTACTAGGACACGTTCATACTGTATCGACTAAAATCGCGCATCTTAGTGAAAAGTCTATGAAATATTTACTGGTTATTTACGTTTAAGGGCCGGATTATATTTGTCAATGACATTTCAAACTGTTAATTATGTTTATTTTTGACATTTGTTATCAAAATCGTAATTATTAAAATTTTCAACACTGTATCGTACTGTAAAAACAAAACTGGAGAACATAATTCAAAATTGTGATGAACAGCAAGGTTTCAGAAAAAACCGGTCCACCACTGACGCAATATTCGTGGTAAGACAAATAAGGGAAAAATCTATTGAATATAATAAACCGGCGTACATGTGTTTTGTTGACCTCACTAAAGCCTTTGACAGAGTGCTTCTAGAAGATGTTATAGATATCCTAACGGAAAAAGATGTACCACTACCCATCATCAAGGCTATTCATAACTTGAATACTAACAACAAAATGCGCATAGAAGTAAACAATGATCTATCAAAAGAAATCCCAGCCGCAGTAGGCATCAGACAGGGAGATAGCTTGAGTTCCTTCTTATTCAATATCATCATGGATAAGTTAATAGAAGATATCAAAACAATGAATCTAGGCTACAACATGGGAGACAAAAAGATAGATATAATATGCTATGCTGATGATGCGGTATTAATAGCCAACTCCCAAGACGATATTCAAAAACTTCTGTCAAAATTGTCCGATGGGGAAGATCTAGAAGACGTTACTGGAGAGATCATGTGGAGAGAGCTTGTTCTGAGAGAGTAGTGAGCATAGCAGCGAACAAGCTGCCGTCTGGTACCAGACTCCCAGGAAGACCGCATAAAAGATGGCGAGATAGCTGGACATCTGTATCCCAGGAACAGGCTCCGAGCAATGACAGGACGCAGTCCTAGATTAAGCAGAAGAAGAAGAAGAACACTGTATCGGTAACAGCTATCCATAATCCAAGAAAGAGTACTCCAGATACACCAGCTACTCAACTTTTCATCCATCCTTTGGCGTACGTATAAATGTTTAATATTAAAATTCATTTAGAGTTGAAACAAAATCCATTTCTTCCGTCATAAAAGTATTGTTCGATGTCTGAGTAAGTTAATTTTCCTACAAAATCCGTTAATCGAGAGATAAATCTATGGTATCCTATATAATATTGTACATTCCGACACTACAATGTCGAAAAATTGAATAAAAACTATTTCGATAACAGACGTCAAAAATCACGCGCAGTGCGCACGCGCACCGAGATTTATGTACAGTTTAAACTGTCATCGTTAAGTATAATTTAAGTCAATTCAAGCGGCCCTAGGTGTGTTGGAAATATATCTTGTGAAAACTTTACATGATTCTTGAACACGTCACAAGTAGGGTGAATAGAATACCTAAGAAACATTCAAGTTATTAAAGGAAAATAATCGGAAATAAGTACAATTACATTGTAATGTATTAAAAAATCACGCAGCTTAACCCTCAAAGTTGGTGCTGATCATTGCATAAATCTGAGTATGCCTAGAAATATTTCAAAATTTTCGTGATGAACATTTTAGTCAATGGTTTTTGACTTAAAAAAATAAGACACAACTTTGTTTATTTCACATTATACACTTAAACAAAAAACTTTTGACGCAAGTTTTAATTTATTTCTGAAAATGGTGCAGTAAGTATCCAAAAGGCTTTAATTTAAAAAATTTTAAAATGTTAAAGTGAGATGCAAACAAAGTTGTTTTTATTAATTTATATGGTTAAATTTTTTTAAAGTAAATGAATATGCCTGTCTGTTATCTTTACAATCCTTCAAATGTTAACCGTTAGGACCTTGCTTAAAAAAACATCATCCCCCTATTCCTACTTATCCCATCAACCCCTGACGATATAAATGTATCTCGTATCGCATACCATCTACTCCAAATTTTGCAAAACCTTCTTTAGGACCCTATTTAAAATTACCTCCCCCAGCAAGTCACCCCACGCTTCCTCCATTATGAATGAGTATAGAGTATAATTTTGCTTTCTTTACAAAAAGACAATTCTTTGAAAAATAATAGTCTTAACTGTCAATTGTCTTCTGACTATAACACGATAGTAACATGACAGTAAGTATTACTCTAAAACAATTGAATGATTGCTCAGAAACACATGTACGATAATGCAATAAAGTGATTTCGTGTTTAGATTTCATTACTTCCCATAATTAAATCGTAAGTAAGAAAACAAAAACGCTGCGTAGGAAATGATTTTAATGAATGATTAATTATTTATCTGTACGCAGTTCACATAAATGGGAAAGACAAAGTCCTAGTTAACACAGAGGTATTGAGTTGGTTGCGTAACACCATCATCGGATTTTCTTCTCAAACCTCCGACGCACAGATCGGAAATAAGATGACGTCAGCCGGTCTGACATGGGCCGGTACAACTTTTTCTTTCAGTGAAGAAAGTATAACATATCGACTGGTCGCTGGCATGCTCGCCGCGACCGAGAAAAAGTCTCGAATAAATTAATCTTTAGATTCAAGTTGATGGGAATAAAGTGATTATTTTTTATGAGCGTTACATAAAATTTAATTTCTACATTATCTATGGTCATCTTAAGATAACCATCTATACAACGATGACAAAACGTATTTTAAATTTACATTTTATGTGTTCAGAATGTACTCGCATGTGTCAAAAATTGATGTATGGTGATGGTATTTTAACTGGTGATTAGGTATTTTTAAAATTATTAATGGTATTTTAACTGGTGATACACTAACCGTTATTTAAGATTTGTATCTGATTGTGTCGATGATTGGTATGCCGTAAAACTGCTGTGCAGTTTGGCATATGTACATATCTGTGTAATAAGTATTAAAAAATAAATAAATATTAAAAAAAAACTGTTTTTTCTTTGACGAGCTACCATCGGCAGTAGAAAACAGATATCTCAGTTATCAAACATCGATACAATCTGATACAAATCTTAAATAACTGTACCATGTGAAAATAATTAAAAACGGTTTGACTATCATTATTAAAAATATTGAACTTACATTCAAGTATTTAATATCGCGTATGAAAAATTCATTCGCTTTGATATAAGTCAATTAAAATTATTAAAATTTTGCAGAAATTTGAAGTTATGTAATTCGACTTAACTAAAGCGAAGGATTTTTTAATATTCGATATAAGTTACATTGAATAACATTGTTGCTTGAACATTTTCATTTTATAATTTAGGCAGGATTCAACCTGTAAGGTATGTCGACTAGCTCTCTTACATGTTATATAACTTTATTAATTTAGATCATTTTAATATTGCTTACTAATTTGGATCGTTTAATTTAGATCGTTTTAAAAAAATTTGCTAATTGTTTAAACCAATGACACCCACGTAAAGTACTCCAAAACAGGCCAAAAGTCTAGTACAAAGCTTTCCGTTTAAAAAATTATTATCTTTGTATATATGTATGAAATTAATAAATAATATGACGTATTCGAAAAAAAGATACAAGAAATTTTACTGTAAAACATTTTTTAAAATGCACAATGCGGCGACGTGCGCCGAAGAAATTGAATAATTATTATTCCAAATTTTGAAGCAGATTTTAATTTTAATTAAGTATAGATGTCTGAAGTAAATTAGGAGTTACGGTGTTTGATCTAGGGGCACGATATCGTGAACATATTTTATTAGCAACAGCACAGTACGTACTAGAAAATCACCACAATAATTCGTGATTAATTTCTGGTAAGTAGGTACATAATAATTTTTTTGAATAAAAATGAACGTTATTAGTCTTGTAAAATAAATATTATTAATTTTTGGCATTCCTGCCAACCATAATTGGCGGGAAATAGAAGGCAAATGCTAGTTGGCTAGAAAGGAACTGTCCTGGTTGCGATACATTCGGAAGTGGACCGGTCTTGGAGGCGAGGAGCTGTTTCAATTTGTCAAGGACAGACAACACTATGGATAAATGATGGAAAATGTCGATGGTCTTGCAACTAAATAAAAGCTTTCAATTTTGCACGAATACGGCACTAGAAAATAGAAAATATTTATAACACGTTCTTTACCATAGAATAAAGGGGAATAACTAAAAATCAGGACGATATTGATATTACAGACATATTTATTTTATATACTATGCAGGTGTAAACCCATAAAAATGACGTACTTTTACATGTCGGTTCCTAAAGAATAGGTATGTAAAATTTTAAATAAAATATAAAATAAAGACCTGTAAAACGGTGTAAAAAACGTGTCTGTATTTCTGTTTCTAATTATTTGATCAAATTTAAATTTATTATATATTTGTTAATTTAAAAATTGATTGTAATGTATATTAAATTATATTTTTTAACTATTTTTGTTCTGTAAATAGTCGACTGCCTTCAAAAAGCTAATCCCTAGTTAAGCAGTCGAAGTGTAACACAATAAAAAAAAAAAATGAATAAAACTACTATTATTATTATTATTTGTATAGAAAATGTATGGTGGGGAGAAATTGAGGTAACAAAGATTTTTTTAAGTTACGGATGTTACGGGAAGTAATGGACAGATAGACAACGAAATTATTATGTTTGATAAGATGTGGTGAACCTGTTTACAATATTATTCGATGAGTATTAAATTGTTTCCGTGAGACGATGATGTGTGAGGGAAAGTTGCGGAGACCGCACAATACCGACTATAGAGCAACACCATACAATATGCGTGCAGATCATTCTCTCGGTCGGAACATTTTGTAGAAATGGAAAATAATATTACATATATCTTTCTCTCCTGTAAGCTGAAACAGCGCGACGGCTTGTATAATCTTTAATGCATTACCTTATAAATAATTACATGGTAATTATTTAAGTAGTCCATTAGCTAAAAAGCAATGACCATATGTATCTTGGGCGTGTAACCATTCGAAAAAAAAATTGTGGTAGCCCCCATCTGCGTTAGAAGTGAAACTTAAAAAGAGTAAAAAAAAAAAATTTTTTTTAACGAATTTCAATTAATTTTTTAATATAAATAAATTGTCACAGATTCGCGGTAGTAGGAGACGAAATGAATCACTAAAAATCAATTTGACTTTAATTTAATACACAAAGTCACAGGATACAATCATACCTGGAACACTATTTCGTAATCGTATTAGAATATTAAAAAAACAGATAGGTAGATATGTTATATTCGCGTCCGTTTCTATGATTAATCGCACAGATAATTTCTATTTGTTAGTTTATATGACTTCGACAGCTGTCAAACACATTACTGTTGCTCTGCGCGTACTGCGCCGCCTATTTATACGAAATGTTTTCTCTCGAATCTTCTGGTGTACTCACTCATATTCCCGTTCGTTCTAAAATCTTATAGATTGTTCGGCAGACTTAGATTACTGCATTCTAATCGTTTAAAAATCTCGTGACGATATCGTAATTATAAAGCGGATCTGTTTGTGTACAAGGTAATAAAAAATTTCTAGCGGTGCGCACTGGTGTCATAAAATTCGCTTATTTAAGATTATTTCGCCTGGAATTTTAAGATCAACGCAATTACTTTCAGCTTGCAACGTTATTTCCATTAGGAGATATGTAACTTTGATTTATTGAATATTTTTGAGTATTTTATATTTTTCATAATAAATATAGTGAAAAGATTACTTTAAATTTGACTTATAAGGAGGAAATATATTCGAATTTGCAATTACTGATGACTTGATTTATTTCGGGTTCCTTCTTTTCTGTTAGGATCAATTTTTAAAGAGAAATATAAGGGAATATGAAATTAATATAATAGGAATCTTGCAATATGATGCGTGTTAAATATAATATAAAGTACACAGAGAAAAAACGTATTAATAAAATAGATCCAGTAAAGATCTAAAGTAAACCTAACATTTTATCATATTCTGAAATAACCATTTGCTCTAATTCATAAATGAAATTGCTAGTTTGTGGTGGCTGAAATATGAAACAAAAGTACATAACGGATTGTATTATAATTGTATTACCTATATTATGTTATGTATTTTTCATTGTTTGTGAACCATTTAAAAAAATTTTGCTTCACTCTCCAAATAAAAGCGTGAGCACTTTCTCTCCATCAACAACAGAATTCTGTGAATATATATATATATCGTAAGCGCTCACCTTTTATTTGGAGAGTGAGGCAAACATTTAACGCCCAAAAGTTTATTTTTTACTTTTTGTTGCATAAAAATATAAGCGTAGTTTTGATTTTTTTTTATGTATATCATTTATAGTTTGTATAAACATATTACGGATAGATACGTTTATTTTTTTGTGTTATCAAACCGTTGATATTGTAATCACATGTAACTGTTTATTAAAAAAGGCCACTAACTATACTCGTTTCTCTTTAATGACCTCACTGTCTTCAACATCTGAAATAGTTCCAGCGAGACAAGCCAACTACGGAATACGCCCAGGTATTTTAACTGTTCCTGACAAACCACTTTTACTCTCGATTAATCACCAGTATAAATTTCATTGAGCTTGACTTTGGCTAAGATTACTCCTCTGAAATAAGTATAGTATTACATCAATCTGGCAACTCGTAAAAGTGTAAGTACTAGTTGCATCATTCGTAATACACTCGGATCTGACACATAATCATATTTTATAATGTACTCATATATTACACGTAAGAGATCTTAAACAATATATATGAAAAGCGTAATAAATTTTGATCTGATTCGTTTATTCGAAATCGAATCGCGTGTAAAAATTCTCTCCGGTATGACATGAGTTTTGAAATGATCCTAATACAATTAATTACTTACATTTGAGAATGGTTTGAATTCGACTGCATTATATTTATTGAGGGCATTTGCAAAAAAAGTGATTTATATCTGAAAGTCTGCATTTTTTGCGAAGCATATCTACAAGCTGAGACTTTTTCTTTTTAAATACAGATCGCACATTTACTTTTTATCTGCACATGTACTTTAGACGAGTGAATTATACAAAAAATGGCATATTTTTGGGTTGGATTTCAAAAACTTTCTAATTAATATTTTTACATTTGTTTCCTTAAGGATGGAAGGATTTTATTTTGTTTTATCAAAACTCTTCAAGTTATAGTAGAAAGATAACCCTTATTGCATAAATACAATGTTTACTTTACCAAAAGTATAACTATAAAACTTATATCACATAAGTTAAATAAGTAATGAATTGAGGTCAGTCGGGAATTTTTACTTTTTTAATTTTTTAAATTTTTTTTTATTATTTAATATTAAAACTACATTTAAATCATAATACATTTGTCTATTACAATCTACTTAGATACATTTTATTTTATTGCTTTGCCTCTCCAAAAATGAGACTTGCTCATGTGCTTGGTGAGGGGCTTACACTTTATTAGTTTATTTTGGATTTGGCTTATTTGTTCCTTAGCTATATGTCTTGTTATGCATTGTCAAATTGTATCGATCTAAAGTGTTGGTTTATTTTTTTCTTTAATTGTTGTAAGTCATAGATTTTCTTAATATCTGTAGGTAGGTTATTGAATTTTTTTATGCCCAAGTATATGTAGTTTTGTTGACACAGTTTGGTATTATATTTTGGGATTTTAAAATTATTTTTGAATCTTAATGATGTGTTTTTTTCAAATTTAGCAGTTATGTTTTCTTTAATTAGTTGTATAATTGACGTTTTTTTGTAAACATTCTCTAATTTTGTTTAATTACTTTTAATATTAGGTCCTTACATATGAAATTGGAGTTTTGCCGTACTGGCAAATTTGATCTCAAATATCTTCTCTTTGGTTAGGAATTCCAAATCCAAATTTATACAGCTATTTACTCATGTATTTGTGTTTTGAAAATTATAATTCATTTGTTTTTTCCTCAATTGTTTTTTTCTTTGCGTCACTCAGTTTACAAAATGAAAAACTTGAAATATCGCGTTATTTACGAGTACGAGTTCCACCGTGGCACCAGTGCTGCAGAAACGGCTCGAAGGATTAATGATGTGTATGGCGACGGTGCCGCAAAAGAAAACACAGTGCGTTTTTGGTTCCAACGTTTTCGTTCTGGAAATTTCGACCTGCAGAACAAGCCCGTGGACGGCCGGAGACCAAAGTTGATAATGAAGAATTGAAGGCTATTGTGGAAGCGGATCCATCGCAAACCACATCCGAGTTAGCTGCAGGCTGCGGTGTTAGTGATAAAACTGTTTTAATCCACTTGAAGCAAATTGGTAAGGTGAAAAAGCTTGAAAGGTGGGTACCTCACGAATTGAGTGAAGCAAATCAACAAACGCGCGTTGACTGCTGAGTTGCATTACTCAACCGGCACAATAATGAAGGGATTTTAAATCGAATCATTACCTGTGATGAAAAGTGGATCCTGTACGATAATCGGAAGCGCTCATCGCAATGGCTGAACCCTGCCGAACCAGCCAAACCATGCCCCAAGCGAAAATTGACTCCAAAAAAGTTACTTGTGAGCGTTTGGTGGACTAGTGCTGGTGTCGTTCACTACAGCTTTCTTAAATCTGGCCAGACGATTACGGCAGATGTCTATTGTCAGCAACTGCAAACCATGATGGAAAAGCTAGCTGCTAAACAACCGAGGCTGGTTAATCGCTCTAGGCCACTGCTGCTTCATGATAACGCTAGACCACACACTGCACATCAGACGGCTACCAAATTAGAGGAGCTTCAATTGGAATGTCTAAGACATCCACCGTACTCTCCGGACCTTGCCCCAACAGATTACCATTTTTTTCGAAATTTGGATAACTTCTTGCAAAGGAAAAAATTCAACTCCGATGGGGCAGTCCAAACCGCCTTCAAAGATTTTATTGATTCCCGTCCGAATGGTTTTTTTAGTAAAGGGATCGATGAACTACCTATGAGATGGCAAAAGTGCATAGATAGCAATGGTACATACTTTGATTAAATAAATATATTATAATAAAAAAAAATCGGCTGTATGTTCCTCCCATACTAAACGCCAATTTCATATGTAAGGACCTAATATTTCGCTTTATATCTTCCATTTGAGGATAGGTAAAATTAATGTATATTTTTTTTAAATTTTTTATTTTTTTTTTTGAGTATGAATTGAATTTCAGTCAAATGGCATTTCATATTTTTTTTAGCTTTTTAATTCATTTCCCGTAGGTTAATCGCATTCAAAAATCATGAATCCTAAAATTTTTCTTATTAAAAATGATAGTATAGCCTCATTTTCACAAGTAAAAACTGAAAAATACAAAAGACACAAATCATTTCATAGATATTCGTTATACCTAGGTAGATTATTCATAACGAGGAAGTATACACTCTTGAAAATTGAAATATATTACGGTACAAAAAATATTATGTTAGCAAAAAAATAATTGTCGTTAATTATACAGCGGTACAAAGCGTCTATTTTTTATTGTAACAATATCTGCTCCCAAGAAAGTTATCACAGATGGCTAGACAACCAAGCAAGACAACAAATACAAATGGTAAATGTAAAAATATTAACTGCTTGGTTGTGATTTATTGATGTTAAACAAAAACCTACTTTAATTCACTTTAACAACATTTAACAACAAAAACACATACAAAAACATCAAAACACACAAAAAACTACAAAAAGTCATAACATTAAAAAAAATACTTTTATCATAATAGTGCGTGTCTTTGAATGAGACTTCGATCTCTCATTGTAAAAGCTCGGTGTGAGTCGGTTGCGTCATTGAATTTTGCATGCAAAATGCGCACGGGAATGATTCGTAACTCTGTGCTATCTTCTACGCGCTTTTGAGACGAGTCTCCGAGAGAAATCTCTCAATATTAAATATTGATGAATTGATGTTATAACGAATATGAATACTAAAAATCAAAATATTGCGTTGATCTAATATTAAGTAGTTTACTGGATTATTCTGCCGCGCAGCTCTTTGGCCTACATTTCGGATTCTATCACAGGGTCCATCGTCAGACAACGTATAGACACGTTCGCGGACAGCCGTCATAATCACTCGGCCATAGATAGAATACATAGATGCAGATAATATTATACATAGTTTGCAGAGTTAGTCCATAATACTTTATAGATAGATTTTTGTCTAAATTGAGTCGTAAATGTTGAAGTCAATGTGAACAATGTCTTAATTTCAATAGTTATGAAGAATGAAGACTTCAAAGTTAATATTTCTGACTAATCTTTTGTAAAACGTTGGACTGTCATGAAACGAACTTGTATAAAATATTTAAAATTTATTCGCTTTAATACAACTCAAAATAAAATCGTAAAAAGCTCGAAAAAAATATTTCAAATTTCTGCTAGGTTTCAAGTATTAAACCATATCTCCATAACTATTGATATTAAGACATTGGTGCTTGAACATTTTCGACTCATAATTTAAGCAGAAAACTACCTGTAAAGTATTTTAGACTAGCTATCTTACTACCTGTAAATCAGATTGATCATTTAGACTGTGAAAACAATAGTAATATGGAGGTGAAGGTGAGATTCATACAAAAATTTGATGACAAATAAATAATGTAAACAGAAATTTTATAAATGTCATAATTTCTAGGACAACTTTGAGGTTATTATCACATTTTTTCACAGAACCGTGCTTAAGTGATACAGGAAACAAAATATTATCTAATCTACTTTTACGGTTATAAAGATATTGTTTGTATATATGACCCCGCGTTAGTCAAAATATCGATCAGTAACATAGATGGCTTAAGTCGATTACTTACTGATAGTTTTAAATATCTTAAGTAAGTTTTGGAAAAGAAACGTTCATATTTTAATATAAAAGAGTACGCTTAGATAATACTTATTGCATAAGATTATTAGATAAAAACTTGAGTTCATGTAATTTTTTTTGATCTTGAAATAATTTATTTCTCGTCTGACACTTCTGAAATTATGAATTGCAGCGTGCATTTTTTATCGTGAGAAATAAACGTCAAGAACAAGGTGACCTAACTAATAAAAAGTATATCGTGAGAAGTAAACTCCAATAACAGAATTTAATTCTAGAGAAGTTGTGAAATCACTCTTGACTTCAAAGGCAACTCACCATTGCCAATTACCCGATACGTAATATCACTTGCACGTTTATTTTTTAAGTATATTGTCCACTTTTGCTACTTGCGTATGTAAATATTTCAAACTAGTTTCTGGAGAAAGTATCTTAAATTATTTAACGACGCAATTTGATACCTCATAAAAGGAAGTTGATTGAATATTTTTAACTTTATGAACGAATGTTTTAGCAGAGAATGTTAATACTCTCTTTTACGATGTAAATTTGACATATTGATGAAAAATAGTTCGTTTTACGTTCATTTCATGGATTATTTGCAATGTAAGGCATTTTCAAAAATGTTACGAATGCAGTCATCGAGGGTTACTAATTTAATGTACTGAATTCTAGATTTAATGTATCTATCCCTTCCAAAATCATGTTTCCTTTAAATTTATAGGTTATGATTCCTACAAAACTTTGTTATCAGTAATTAATTATAAATTAGTAATCCTCGATGACTGCATTAATTTTTTTTTTGGGTATTGCTGCCTTTGTTTTTATACCCCACATATAATAAACAAAATAGTAAAAACTTTGTTTTTATCACACTTAAATTTTGTTCAAAACAAATTTTTACAAATAAATTTCACGTGTGGTTAAAACAAAGTTTCGTTTATTTTATTTATAAAGATAATTTGAAAATTTTGAAAAAGAGATGAAATTGCATTCATAAAATCTTGATATCATTCATTTTTTTATCTCAAATTTATTATATAGTATAGGTATTTAGTTAAGGAATGTAATTATTGAGAATTGAAAATTTTTAAATAAAGATAAAAGTGTGACAAAGTAACATGCTATGCTGAATTATTACGTATTAACTTATTAAAAATATAAATTACAATATAATTTTTTAAAAGTATGTTATTTGTATTTAATAAAGCTGTTCGTATCCGGCGTTGCACGAGTTGGGGATTAAGTTAAAAATAAGATTGTGAGGGGAAACAAACGTCCATTGTTTTGCAAAGCCTCTAAAAAACAAGTTTCCATGTAATCGAAGCTGGGATGAATGGGATGTCCAATGTCCAGGGAGGGAAATATGGCAAGGGCACCAGGTTCTTAAGAATATTTATGCATAATTCGGTAGAACAGTACAGATTTGCATTGACAATATATCAGGGGAGAGGAAGGGGTAAAGGGGAGGATGAAAATGTCGCCCCGACGGGTCTTAAGAATAAACGGAAGAATAAACGATAATAAGTAAATACATGATACGATAAGAATGCGACATTAAAGGTTTTTATGAATCTCGGAATAATGTCGTTTAAAATGATAAGCTCCAAAGTGTACTTTCTCATTGGTTCAAACGCTTTATTTAAGCAAAGATAACGAACCGAATGTAATCAAAAAATTTGAATTCGGAAAATATTAGGTACTAATATTATCTAAATATTTATCAATATTGAAAGGGTAGGTACCGACGCCTTTTTTCAAATAATTTGTGCGAATTTGAATGGAACGTTGTCAAAATTTCAAAGCAATAGTTGAAGAACTTTAAGAGATTTAAGATTTAGACTAATAAAAGTAGGTATATAAAAACAAGTAGTACACAAAATTACCCTCGTATTTGAATGCAACGTTGTGTCAAAAATTCAAAAAATGAAGAACTTTCAGAGATTAGCGATTTTGTACAAACGAACATTTTACATTTTTATTTATATAGATAAATAAGTGATCTCTCACAACATATTGGAAAAAATATAAATTTACTCGTGAAGATAAAAAATATCAATAAGTTAATAAATGTCAATAAAAAAATATGTCAAGGAAATTAAATTTGGCAACATATTCATTTCTTAGAATAAAACTCAAGGTACGTAAGAGACAATTGAATGATGATTCATATCTTTCTCCGTGGCTGGCATTTTGGACCCAAAAACAACATAATGATAAAAAGGAAACGGCTGTAATGAAGTCAAGCGGGTAAATGCATTTCGTGGCAGATCTGGGTGCAACAGATATGCAGTACGGTTTTGCAATCCGGGTATCGTGGTTCCGCAACCGTTCCAAAAGGGCGTCCGGTGTGGACTTAAGCGATTTCGTTTACCGCGTGAAACGAAAATGAACATTGAATATTATAGCATTGCTAGCCTGGAGAAAGACACGAATCAATTGTTTCAATTAAGAGTAAACCTATGTAATATTCTTTTCAATATGGGTAGAGAAAACACTGAAAAGAAATTAATGGAAATTATAAAATAAAACTCTTTAGTAAAATGAGTATTATCATTATATTTTTTTTCTCTTCTTCGTTTTAAATATTTATAAATTTTTTATCTTATTTGGAAAACTACTGTTAGACTAATGTATTAATTTATATAATGTATTTATCTAATTATCCTATTTGGAAAACTACTGTTAGACTAATGTATTAATTTATATAATATATTTATCTAATTTAGCTTTTTATTGTATTAATTTAATTTAAATATTTGTATTGTTTAATCTAATTTAAATTTTTATAATGTACTAATTTACTTGAACTCTAAATCATTAATTAATTAATTATATATACCAATGAGTACCTATAGTCGAATATTGTGTTTTAAAATGAAATATATAACTTGCCCTAAAACAGGCCAGCCTAGTTGGGTAGTTACATATTTTACTATATGATAAATTATTATTGTATAATTATATTTGTAATGTAATTTAATGTAATGTTATATTAAATATTAAATAAATAAAATAAAAAAAATAAAAAATATATTCAGTGTTCGTGTTCAAGTGTTAAATATGTAACACCTAAAGGTACCTGTTTTACCGGCAGCGACGCTTTTTACTCGGTGTGAGATTACTAAGCCGGAACGCACTAAATTTTACACGGTTCGTTGAATAGATCCAACGTACATCATTGCGTGAACGCGTTTTTGCAAATATTAATACATACACACGCAAATAACTGAAAATACTTGTGTGGGGGAGAAGGTAGACTGTTCAAAAAATCGATTTGTCGATAGTTAATATGTGTGCATTATTTTTTCTTCTTCTTGATGTTCCCTTATACTAGCATATAATTGCTGTCTGGGGATTTCATTATTACTTAAGTACTTACTTAATACCAGTGGCGTGCAGCGAGCAAAAAAACTGTGCATTGGTAAAGATTCTGGGAAACAAATATTAATTAAATAATCCTTACCTTAAGAAAAAGTTCATTAAAAATTCTAGTCGTAATTCGTCCTACGGCTGGAAATTTTATTTCCGACTTTTCTGTACCTAACTTCATGTCAATTTTTCATTTATCTCACTTGTTTGCGCTCAACAAATTTGTTCCGTAGATCTATTCAAGACGAGAAAAACTCGTCCTAAACCGTGTATTTTTACTTAGTACTATGCTGCGAGTTTTGTGTTATAGACAAGTAAATTTTTCATGGAAAAGCGTGTTTCTTGGAAAGGTCTTATGCCAGGTGAGAACCATGCGCACGTCATTGCAGAAATGTTATTTTTTACAAATTCCACCCAAAACTTTCGGTGTAAATTCTATTTGTCATTTCTATGGTGAATGTAACTACCATCTGTCATATCATAATGATTATTTACGACGACATTGCCATCGATGATATCATAAAATGTTTGATTTATTTTTGTGAAAATAAACGTATAATAAAAAGAAAATAATCTGAAATTAGTGTTATTCCAGATTTAATTATATATAAATCTAAATAAATCTTTAATTCTTAATTACAAAAGAAAAATCTTGCCGTATTACCTATATATAAAATATTTATTTATTTAGGATATATTGTTTACAGTACTTCTTTTATAGTACAGATTTTTGTGGATTGAAGCTACTCGAAATAGTTCATCATATACAGTTAATTTTTTTTTTTAATTTATATACCCTTATAGGTACATGCGTGTATATATATTTTTAAATATAGGCATATAGTCGGTCACAGCATAACCTAAGTTTATACCCACTGCACGCCACTGCTTAATTCGTATATATTTAATATTTAAAAAATCACGTGAAGCTACACTGGGCAAAGTAGGGACTCGTGGGCATAGATTAGTAAGGCGGTACTGAAGAGCGGCCAAGTCGCCACCCTAGTCGTTGTAATATCCTAAGACAAATAGATGGAAAGCAATTATTTATGAACGAGAAAAGCTTCTTCTGTCAAATGTCAAATTTCTATAATCGTAAAGGAAATATTGGCTTTGATTTAAGATTTGGATACGTTAGATGAAGAAATTGGTAGATGTGTGTGGAACTGATTTCTACCGACTTTTAAAATAATACAAGCGTTAGCGTCGTTTTAAACGCGAAAAAAATAATTTAGATCATTCCAGTTCAAGCCAATCCTATCATCTACCAATCACCCAATGCATGTAAAAATTTGACGAAAAAACTAGTGCATTGCATACATATAAAGTAACTCTACGAATAATTACCGCAAATAAATCATTATAAAAAAAAAACGCGAGGGACATAGAGATATTAGTGGAGAGAAACATCTCGCCGCTCGTCCTATGGTGGACCACAAGGAGATAAAGATCAGAACCAGCTGCCAGGGTCCACGAAGTAAGCGCTTGCATCTCCCATCCTGTTGATCCCAACTAAGTCTGGTTTTTCTGGCCGACATTTTTGTCCACCACTACTTCTCCTTCTTTTTCTTTTGCCATATTCGTTTAATGGACGGTGGCTATCATTACTTTAGACCTACAGTAGACCGGCCAAACCACTGCCTTAGGTTTTTCAGCCGTGATGTTTTAATTTAATTATTTATCTTTTCCATAATGTATAATCATTGTAAATAAATACCCGCCGAAATTGACAAAGTGTGCATTGTTGTATAATAGAGGCTAAAATATGATTGTTATGATGACGCAAACCAATAACAGAATAGTAGTCAAACAGGCATGTCGTGGTGACAAGAAAGATATAAAAATAATGATGTTTGAGTCATACTTATGGGTTAATCCCGCGAACGATAACAATCTAATAAAATGGACTCGCATTGGATTAACCCCGAACTGGCGCGACGCGGCAGCATTAAAATAATCACCTATAAATTTGAATCAACGATGTTTTTTTGACACGAATGACTATTTACATATTGATTTACCGATAAATCTGTGTTTCATTAAGTGATTTGTAAGAAATGTTTCACTTAAGAAATCAAATATTATATCTCAACATAAAATGGGCAGGACTTACTTATTTATGTAAAGGTAAAGTTTCTATGAGAAATGTCAAGACATTTGTCAAATGTCATTACGTTAAAATTGACGAAGTGTACAATGTTACATACTAGCTGTTAAGATATTAATATTGTGATAAAGAAAATCAATGGGACCAACCAGCTTAAAGAGGCGGTGTATGATTGATTTAAAACAAATATTAGAGCTGTAGGAAAAGGGCGGAAAACATTAAACAATAAATAATTCACCACACAAAAATTATTAAAAATCTTCTTTAGTTTGGATTATTAAACTTTATTTTATTTCAATTTTGCGTGACTTTATTCTATTTCAATTATCAAAACATACAAGTGTGTATACATTTTTGGGACACTGTGTAAATTTGTGATACGCCAAAAAATAACTTCATGCTCTTTACCCTGTTTTCAATTACTAAGTTGCCATCTAAAAATGAATGTGTTACTTTCATGTTATACATCAATAAAGTAAGATATTTGTCTTTACCAAAAAATAATATTTTTGCACCATGAGAATGTTTAAAAGAGCATCGAAAATTTTCATAATAAAATGATATTGTAAGAATCGAGAAAGACTGGGTCCTAGAACGATACAATATATATATATATATATATATAGTTGTCAATGATACTGCCAAATACATCCACCGAAAGTAACAAGGCACGATATAGCTATATGGGTGTTTTTTTTTATAATTTTGTCTTCTTCTGATCAAATAAATTTTTTATTTAAATTTTGTATTTCCAGTGTCATTATTGTTTTTGTTTGTTTAATGTTGCCATGCAACATTACTACGACAACGTTGCATGGTTAGAAGATTAGACAGACAAAGGGAAATGGTTTATATTATAATTTTAATGTCGTGCCACGTTTTACAAACCTCGAATAATATATTTTGTAAAAAGAAATCTGAAAGGTCATGTTTTCATCATCTGTGTTTCATCGGAAAAATCCCACCCAACCGCAAAATTATATACAACCAAATAATATATTAAAAATGAAATCCGGCGCATACCTGTTATTTTCATTGCAAATAAAAATGAGTCATGCACATTAATATCAATATTATTACTAAAAAATAAAATAATTTAGCGAACATACTTTTAAGTAACATTTTATGTAGTACTATTGAATTACACATAGGAAAAACGTTTCATCGAATATTATATTTGAACCATTATTTAAATGTGTACATTAATAAACAAATAAGTAAAACACTTACCCAAAATATAACGACTTTAAAATTACAAATTATAATGCTGGTTTTCGTAAGAAATTTAACACATTTTCATTAATTTTAATCTGAGTTAATAAAACTATTAAAAATTTAATGAACTGGATAAAGTAAATGTTGCAGAAGAAATTATTTTGATAACTGATTGCGATACGTATATTTATTTGTAGGTAGGTTACGTATTTTTTGTTATATTTGAACCATTATTTAAATTTAAATTTAAATGTGTACATTAATAAACAAATAAGTAAAACACTTACCCAAAATATAACGACTTTTCAATTACAAATTATAATGCCGGTTTTCGTAAGAAATTTAACACATTTTCATTAATTTTAATTTGAGTTTATAAAATTATGAAAAATTTAACGAACCGGATCAAGTAAATGTTGCAGAAGAAATTATTTTGATAACTGATTGCGATACGTGTATTTATTTTTAAGTATGTAACGTATTTTTTGTTATATTTGAACCATTATTTAAATGTGTACATTCATTAATAAACAAATAAGTAATACACTTACCCAAAATATATCGACTTTTCAATTACAAATTATAATGCTGGTTTTCGTAAGAAATTTAACAAATTTCCATTTATTTTAATTTGAGTTAATGAAGCTATGAAAAATTTAACGAACCGGATAAAGTAAATGTTGCAGAAGAAATTATTTTGATAATTGATTGCGATACGTGTATTTATTTGTAAGTAGGTAATGTATTTTTTGTTTGAAAAAACAATATTAAACCAAGATAATCTGCAGCAATCTCTCAAATTTTATCAGCTGTTAACATATGGCGCAAGATTTTTTTAGTTTAATGTAGAATATGTTATGCAACTCTGAAATCATTAATTGCATATAAATTTAGAGTGAAGATATCTATCTTAATCTTAAGGAGGTTTTTTTTAGCAAGGCAATTAAAATAATAATATTGGGAAACCTTTTAATGCTATTTAATATTATTTTTAACGTGCCTATTTAAGCTGTATTAATATTATTTTTATTTTTATATAACTACCGTGGTTCCTACACTATTATCTCGAATAAAAATGTATATTATGATATCATGCGAATGTTGAAAATTTTATAAACTATATAGGTAATATTAATTGAAAATAAATCATAATTGACATGTTTTTGACTTCAATTAGTTTAAAAATAGGTACAGAAAAATGTTTGTAGGTTTTCACGGCTGTTCAGAATCTTTTGGTTAGAGTTTTCTGGAGTATTTGACAATAAAAGTCGTATACATGTAGCGGAATATATCAAAAAGTCTTACCAGAGGACGGGCTGACAAAAATTTAACATCCAACATTTAACATCATAATTGATTAAGAATGAAGAATCAAAAAGTTTGACCAATTTATAAACTGAGAATTTATAAACTGAGAACAATTTATAAACCTGTTATTTATTTAAACCAGTAAAACAGATAGTTATGGTACGTATAAAAGTTTAAAGTTTTGCAATTCGAATGGCGTTTTTAGTTCAATTTGCAGTGATGCAGAGAAAAACTCGATTTTCTAACCGCAAAATGTAGACACATAGAGCTGAATTATTTATCACAATCGTGGTAGATCGATATATGTACCTATATGTGTTATATATTATATACAGGCATCCGCATCTCTCCCACACTCATTCTATGCCTGTATATAACATCTGATCTCTAGGTCACACATTTTACAAGCCCTTAACCGGCCATTATCGACATATCAGTGAATGTCGAATTTTTTTCGCATTGCTGAATTTTAAACTCATAAAAAAATATTTCAAAATTTTATTACGTCCAAGTTGTTTTTCTCACGACGACAAAAAGATACGATTTTAATTTAAGAAATGAGGGGTATAATACTAAAAGGCAGCACTATACGAAAAATTAAAAAAATATATATTTGAATGCAGTCACCGAAGATAACTAATGTGGAATGTACTGATTTTCTAAATGTTATGTAAATATCCCTTTCGAGATCATGTTTCTTATGAATATGTAGGCTATATTTCCAATAAAATCTAATTCGAATTCAGTACACTTTATAATAAATTAGTAATCGTCGATGACTGCATTCAATTTTTTTTTTGAAAATTACTGCATATATTTATTTATATATTGTTATTTGAAAAATATATGATGTATTATTTTATGACGCAGCAATTACACTCTAGTATTAGAGAATGAGTTGCCCATTAAGATTGCAAAGCTGTAAATACAATAAGAAAATTTCTCAATAAACGAAATATTTTTTTAAAACAATTGTTTTAATATTTTTTAAATCCGCGGCAACCCTCCCACACTTACCCTATTTATAAGTGAGTGGATTGAGAAATTGCGAAAAATTTCGCAACGCAACACCGAAACAAAAATTTTTCCGGTGACACTGAAAATGCGGATAGAATTTTAACTCGAGCCCGGCGCGGGAAAATAGTTTAAAATTGCAGTTGGCGGCTCGCGATTGGGCGCGACTGCTTGTGCAACGGTTTTCTTTCACTCGACCGGTGCTCGCAAGGCGGCGAGTAGCGTCGTACTGATTAAGCCGCGCTTTGGCGTACGCATATAATAAAAATTAAACACCGACTCCCTCTTGCTTTTACTGGAACACGATATGTGCTCTCCAAACGGCAGATATTGCGTGAAATTAGATCATACAATCGTTGCGAAACTCCATTCTTTTCGGCACCTCAACACAGCTGCGTTCAATAGGTTACGTAGAGCACCTATCTAACTATCTAGGTACTTAATAACTTCCAGTGACCGAAATTTGATATATTTGATATTTATATTGTAACAAATATTCTGTAAAATAATCTTTAAGTGACATTTAGTTATTATTGTTTTATTGCATGACAGATAAATTAGCCGTATTCTGAAATAAGGAATATTGCTGTTTCTGTATCTTGACAGTTATTGTGCTGCCGCCAATTTTGACGTTTAAATTTGCTCAAAATATACATAATAATAATGTTGATGGTGGTTAAAGCAAGGGTTAAAACAAATTATATGAATATACAATATTTAAAATATTATCAAACAATAGAAAAAGAAATTTAATGTATAATATTTATAATAATAAACACAATATTTTTGCCCCATATTTATGATACCAATCTAAATGATGTATCATCTTAAAACTCGTTGTCTGATATTAAATATTTGATATTTATTTTAATTTTATTTAGTTTAACACAAACAAAAACAGGCATAACATGCCCATAAATCGTATGCATGATGGTTAAACATACTCCAATATATTAACATACGCCATATTCCAAAAATAGCAATATTGAGATCTTAAGATCTTTATCCCAACACTTAATAGACGAGAATAAAACAATAAATAAACGAGACCTAGGTGTACGTCGGTAGCGTGGTCAGAGGGAGAAAGAACATGAACTTTATTCGTCAAACATCAAAAATAAATACGAGTCCAACGATATTTCTCTTTTCTATGGTCCAATGCGACAATGAAAATTTTGCCATAATTTTACATCTGCACGCTGTGGGAGAAGAAATTAGTAAGTGCATATGAAATATTAGCATTAGTACTTATTTTATGTAATTTTAGTCGAAAAATAAGAATTGTATTGTTTTAAAATAAATCATATGTATAATCTTTTAAATAAATTAATTTAAAAAAAATGTCCTATAGAGACGTAGCTATTTTTTATGTGGGAAAGTAGGTAAAATTTTTTTTAGGGTGTTTATAGGGCATACGACTTATTGTACGGCTGGCTAAGGTAATCACTTTAAATTCACCAATCCCACCCATGATAGACTAGCACGTCTATCAAATTTGCATGTTGTCTATATGTCAACTTTGCACAACTTGTTTCATGTGTATCCATTAAAACGACGACATTAATACTGATTTACGGGGGTGAAAAATTTTAATCAAAGATAGCAGTATTTAATAAGCAGCAAAATTTAATAATTAAAGATAGCAGTAGCAAAACACAACTCATGTATGAAACAAGTTGTGAAAAATTGTCATATATACAACTTCCAATGTTTTTATAGATACCTTGGGTAAAAAAAATTAAAGCTGTTGTAGTCTATAGTGGGTGAAATTGGTGAACGTTACATTGTGTAAAGTTATCATATTATATTATCGCTGTCAGACGCGTGCGCTCAAAACAGCTCACTCCTTACTCCCGTGTATCGTATTTATATTGGCTAATACTCGCAAGTTCTTGTAAATTCCGGATGTTCCTGGAAACCTAGACACGTCTCTCCAAAGTTGGAGGAAATTCCAGATCCTTCGGTAGTGTTGTGTCAACTTCAATCAACTGTCACTTGATAGAAGTGCGTGATTCTTTTTAGCCTAGTTACAATATAATGCTTTATCTGTGTAACCTTCTGTTGCAAGAGTGCTCTTAGCTTGATGTCAGACAACTAGGCAATATTTTCTGCAGGACAACTGTAATATTACTGTCATAAATCATTGCAATGACACCAGAAATAATATGAACAGTAAATTTACTACCTAAGATGAAAACTTAAATCGGTTAATAACATGCGTCTTTCTAACAACCTTTGCACCTATGCAATGATGTGTTTTGTGGCACTGGAAATAATAACAAGTTTATACCATAATAAAACAATTAATATAGCAAGAATTTGAGCTTTTCTTAATATCTTATTTTTGCACTTTTCTACACTCCCCGCTCTCGCCTTCATTGGAATCTAATATTTGATTTCGTTTTTATTTAAAAAATAAAATATTTATTTTTTCATTACGATGCCCATAATATTGTCATTCAAAAATATTCCCAGGCATAATTATGTTCAATTAGTTAGGTATTGGGCTGAAGTTAATTATTTCCAAAACCCTTATAAGTAAATATAAACATGCAGGTATTAAAGTAATTAAAATTTACAAAATACATTTTTTAAATAAACGCAGTGAATTTTCCAAACGGAGAAATGTGGTTGGAATTGGTTGGTTAAAAAAGTAGGCAAACAACGTTCCTATACCCCCTTGAGACAAACTTTAACGTAGTTGAGTAGACAAGGGAATTATCTAGGTATTTGGTTACGTAAATAATACATCCATATGTATTACAAATATTTATCGGCAATCTATGTGTGTTTACAGTGGATAAATCCTAAATAAGTAATATACCACTAAATCAATTAAATAAATTAAATATAATTAATAGCAGTTTGGATGTACTGCAGATTTATTTAGTACATACTTTATTGAAGTATAATTTTTCTAAAAAAAAAAAAAAAATATTAATTATACAGATTACGAATATCTGTATAACGAGTATAAGTCAAACAAAGCAGTGATTATCTCCGAAAGCTTAAAAGACACTGTATGGGCCAATAAGCATATGCCAGTGGAAAGCAGTCAGAATATAAAAAATATGCATAAGACCTATCATGACATACGGTGAAGCAAGAACGGTGAGAATTAAACACCTCCTCAGAACTACCGAGATAAAGACCCTAAGACTCATTTTAGGCAAGACCCTCAGATACAGTGTACCCAATGCGGAAATCCGCAGAACCTGTGACATACAAGACTTTGTAAGATGGAGAAGGCAGAGAAGGCGTTTCTGGAGGGACCATGTCGAGGAATGAAGCAGATGAGTCTTCCCAGAGCTGTGATGTGCGGGATTCCAGAGGGTCGCCGACCACCTGGGAGACCACCAAAGAGATGGAGAGAGAGCTGGAAGTCCTCGTACGACAAGACCAGGACTGACCTGTCAACACAGATCAAGGATCTAACAAAAGAAGAAAAAGAAAAAACGAATATATCTTTTTGTGTTTGACCACTCGTTCAAATCTTTTTGTTTAAAAATGTGTAGGACGTAAGACCCTAGGATAAAAACGTTTGTACTCTCAAAAACCATTAAATTGAATTTTTAAATATATTTTTCTTTTTACGTACATTATTTGGATATTATTAGAAATTATAATTTTTTGACAAGTAGGCTATATATAGCTTGGACACATATCTAATAATACAACCAAACAGTTAATTCTTTTCACATTTCTTATCATAGAGAGGACACACTTAGCTACAATTATATTATATTTATCTTTATATATTTGTATCTGTATTTGAAGTATTTTCTTTCCACTTGTTATTTTTTTTTTCTTAAACTAAATATTCTATTATTGTACACTTTACCTATCCGTTTGTAAAAGCCCTGTAGGGTGTTAATAAATGAAAAAATAAATAAAAAAAAGAATAATGAAAGTCTTTTTTGGCGATTTGCAAAACATTTAATATTTATTATATCGCTTTTGCTCTTTATGACTAATGAAATCCTTTTTGGTAGGGAAAAATACAAAAAATTTATAATGTCTATAGATATTTCATTCCTTATACACGAATTAAGTTTCCTTTCAATTCTTCTATGTTTGTTTTGCTTCTTTTTTTCCTATATTTTTTTCATTATTAACCATAAATTTTCTATAGGATTGAGATAAGGGCTGTTTCCGGGCCAATAAATTACTCCGTTTTAGCTATAAAATCAGTTATATACAAATATATTCTTATTTGTACCTCAATTACATAGTAGTGGTACTGTTTCTAAACCTCTCAAGCATTCTGTTAAAAAAATATAATTATTAAATTAATATTCCCTAAAAGAATTCCAGCTCAAACCAAGGAACTCAGATAAGTATTGTAGGTACTTGCGGAACTTGCGGACGATGGTAATATTAAATTTCACTACCCAGCTAGGTTTTCGCCTGTTCGAAAGTGGTTTAGCCGATGTTCCAAACTAGTTTCATATATAATTAATTAATTTATTAATAATTTTGATTGGAGGTTTATGAGATGTGCTTCAGGCCTCACTGGCCGACGTTTCGGATCTCAAACAGGGTCCAAAATAACCAACGAGTGTCCAGAACAATTAGCATTCTAATGCCATAAAATATTGATTTTTTTATTTTTGATGTGTAACATTCTTCCTCTCGCTTTCCTGCAATCTGTAGCAGTGATTTCGTGAAAATGGACAGAAATGCATAACAGGAAATAAGACATGCGCGATGGAAAAAAATCATCGTTTATAAACAAATCAATGTACAGCAAGTGCCATCATAGCAAAGACGCACACTTCCAACCACCAACGCTTCTGATTTTGTATATATGATTCGTGGCTGGTGTTAAGCCTGAGGATGTTGTAACTTTGATATATTTTGGCTTATATCTTTAAAACCATCCGATAAATACTTAATTTTTTTTTCATTAATATAAACAATAACTACCCTTAATGATTTACATTCTCAAATTTTATGTAATTTATGTGAATATTTTTAAATATTTATTCAAAATTTTCATACAATATGTATGGCGGCGTACTACTTACTGCCTCTACGAAAATTAATAAAAACATATAATTTACCAAAAATATTTCAAAACAAAATGCGTATGTAGATATATACGGTACCAAACTAGTGCGGCAAAATTCAATAATAAATAAACGCGCATACATTTTCTTTACTTGTATTTACTAATTAATAAATATATTAGGAATTAACTTTTTTAAATTTTGTTGTTAATTTCTGTTGCTGCACAATTGATATTTTTAATTTTTTGTGAGATGTCAAATGGTACACATCATATGTGGCGTCTGGCTGCAAAACCGCCACGTTGCATATATATGAAATGTTCAGGAATCAAAAAAAACGTTTTAAGTATTTCCCTTACACATTTTCCTGTTTTTTATTATTTTACTTGGTACATATTAAGGATGTGTTAAAATCTGCATACCAATTTTAAAGATTTTCTTTGTTGTTTCCGCAATATAAAGATATATTGATTGCAAAGTGGCGGTTTTGCTACCCACCGCCGGTCGATTTTGTCGATAGAGTCGATTTTGCTACCGAACGATCGCGAGAGGCGCGCTCGCGGACGATCACGTGTCGACTTGTCGACTTAACTCATTGCGAACAATACTGCGATTGAAAATTAAACAATGAAATATATTATTTTATAAATATTTTATTTGTGATTAACAATAGATGCAAAAATATTTTAAGAATTAAAATTTAGTGCATGTTTTGAGTAAGGAATATGGATTAAATATATTTTAGGTAATATGTAAATAATGAACCAACAATCATGGAAACAAAAATATTTTTAGATTTAACAATAATTCCGTATCACTTCTCGAGACCTTTACTACGACACCAAATTTAACAATGATATAATATATTTTTAAATAGGCAGTTATTTCATCGGCGATTAACGGAGTTTATAAAAATATTTTAATGATTAAAAATAGATCTTCGAGTACAAAAATTTAATAACTTAGGCACATAGTTTTAATTATTTTAAAAACTAAAAACAATAATCTTAAGAATTAAATAAGAGTATGGAAATAAAAAAATAAAATATATGATCATACCTATATGCCTATATAGGCTGTCTTATAGTAAGTAGTAAAAATTTTACAAGTGCGTTTCTGTCTTAATAAAGAGTCGAAAATGCTCAAGCAACCATGACCTAATATCAAAAGTTATGGAGATATGCAATATCAAAGTTTGCATTTTTTTTTCAATATTTCCGACTTAGTTTAGGCAAAAAGTTAAACTATCATTACAGGAACTTAAATTGATTATGAAAAATTGATACAAAAATCGAAAATATTATTTTTTACGAGGTGTATGTACACTATGTAACAGAGCTAGTCCACAATACAGTTGCCGGCAAACTTCTTGAAATTCTTTGATGTGGTGGGGGAATGCGCAGAAGACGAAATTTGGGTCTCGTGGGTGGAAAGGTAGATGCGCAAACTTCCCCCCACTACGCCGTAGAATTTCAAGATGTTTGCCGGCTACTGTACCTGATAGGTAGATTTCTACTTTAATTATGATTCGAAAATTTTTAAGCAACCGTGACCTAATATCAATAGATAAGGAAATATGTGACATTAAAATGTGCATTTTTTTTTCAATATTTCGGATTTATTTTTTTAAAACGTTGTACTTTTACTACAGTAACTTATATCAAATATAAACAAATTATTCCCTTTTACACAAGTTAAGCAAAATAATAAATACCCTGCAATTCTAATTGGAAAAAATAAAATTGGAACTTTTGCAAGATTTTTATAATCTTATTTAACTTGTACTGAAAAAAATTAATTTTTCGTAATTTATATAAGTAACTGTAAATATAGTTCAACTTTTTGTAGAAAATAAGTCGAAAATATTTTTAAAAAAATGCAAACTATTATTGTTAGCTCATGATTGCTTGAAAAATTACGACTCATTATCAAGACAGGCAATTAATTTCGTTTATAAAAAATTCATGCACTGCAATACAAATGAAATAAAATAATAAAAACCTTGTGAAAACTTCTATTTTCAATTTTTGCAAGGTTTTTATCATTTTATTCGACTTGTATTAAAGCGAATGAATTGTTCATAATTGGTATAAGTTACTGTAACGGTAGTTCAACTTTTTCACTAATTTAGTCCCAAAAAATTAGAATAACGTTTATATAAAAATTTCGTCCTTTTCATATCATAAATCTGTTTAGATCTTATTAGATTATCTTATTACACCCAGAGTGTAAAGTCTCGTACTTCTAGCTACGAGACACCTTGATAATATTAGGTAACATTTGCCGGGCAACGGCTAGTACAGACGATAGCCAATTGCAGATGCCAATGGCCGTGCAGCAGCCACTTGCGGCCTCGCGGTCGCCAGTATAACCGTTTGCAGGGCCTAGCAGCAAGCAATCGGTGAATAAATTTAAAAATTATTTAAATTTATTCACTTCAATACAAATCAAATAAAATGATGAAATATTTACAGAAACTGAAACTGAAGGCGATAATGATAATGATGATGATGAAGATTTTTTGCTGATGGTGTATGTTATGTTAGATACAATAAATACTTATTTTTGTAAGTTAACTTTATTTTACCTATAATAAAATAAATTTATAGTAAAACCAATCGCAAGGTCTTTAAAGTGTCAACAAAAATATTCAAAAATGTGCACAAAGCGGACTTTTTAATGTGATAATTCTTTCCTATTTCGCTTTTGAAAGTTACATTTATATCCATCCTTGTTTACTTCATGCTTTAGTACACTGTCTTTTGGTAATAAAAGATGTCTACTTCTAGTTTTTATGTAAATATTTAAGGTAATCAAAACACGCGTTATCTGCGACAGACGACGTTTCTCCATATTAAATCTCGTAGCGGGGCTCCATTCTGATTGGTCCGAGTGAATAGTGTCGGTTCTGCATCCCACTTTGCGGCAACGTGGCGGTTTTGCTACTCACCGTTATATTTAAGGACGATTTTGAAGGGCATGGAAGCATATTTTCTTATATTGGAAACTTGCAGAATGTGCAGAATAGGATAGAGATCATTAATCAATCAAAACATGAAAAATGGTTTTGTATGGATAGTGGCGGTTTTGCATCCAGACGCCACATATGTGACTACTGTAAGGCTTGCTCGTTTTTATTTTGTTTTTTGAATATGGCATCATCAACACAATCACAGCAGAAACAATGATTAAATTACACATATGGAAATATGTCGTAAGACAGGACTCATTACGCTGTCATTGTCTTCACCGAGGAATTATATGTACATATTGCGTTGCACTTAAGATGCTTAATCATTTTAATTTAAGAGGACCGCACCGACATGAACAAACATTTATGGTCATTACTCGTATTATGCTATGCTGACATTGCTGACATCAGTAACGCCCTAAAGTATGATTATGAACAAATCGCTTTATATTTCCATAACCAACAGCCAGGTGTTAGCGCTGACCGTGTCCGCACAGCGGAAAATATTTGCCACGAAGTCGCCATCTGAAGAAAGCAATATTAAAGCATAGATACCCGGCGTTACGTCTGTATATCATATATTATAAAAGCCTTAAATGATTTAATTACAGTATTATTTATTTTTACAACCCGGCTTCATATTTTATAATTAAGTTTAAATAAACATAAATAAAATAATAATAATGAAATAAAATAATCTAATTTTATTCTTTGGGAAGCACTCCCCCCACCCAAAAGATTCCAATAATCGTGTCGGTAAGAAATGGTTAGATAAAACATATCGAGGTTAGAAAGCTAAAAGAGCGCAAGTGATTATTTAGATCTTACAGGAGAGTAAAATAATATTCTGTCAATCTGATTTTGTCAATGTTTTTTTTATTGTAAAATGATTTCTATATGTGTTTTTGATTAATAAATATGGAAATCGTTTAATAATAAAACAAACATTGACAAAATCAGATTGACAGAACTTTCTTTTATTCTCCTATAAAGTTCGAAATAATATCATAACCTAACTAACTTTGCTTTCTAGCCTCGATATTGTCATTGGTTCTAGGTTTTAGGAAACGATATGAAACACTTAAATTAAATAAGATTTTATTTTATACACAAAGTCAGTAAACTGTAACACTATGTTTTAATTTGCAATAATCATCACTCTAGAATCTTTCATTTGTCTGTGAAACACTTTATTACGTCCTTTCTTTCACATAGATTCGCCTTCGAGAATTTTCTGCACGCAGGTAGATACTCTGATACTTATCGCTTGCCTTTTGTGTGGTACTTTCTAGATGTCAAAACAAATTACCAAAGAAAGGCTGCCTTAGCGCAATACCGCTGCGTAGTTATAAAGATTCATTCTTCTCCCGAATCTTCTCATACATTCTTGTGTGTTCTAGTATAATCTCGTGTGTTCTATTGATTTCCAGTTTACTTTAAAATGTGCATAGTGCTGGGAAATCCTCGTGACAATATTTGAACTATTCTTCGAGGCGTACCATCCGCATTTCAACCGTCCTCTCTCAGTGCTGTCGATGCATTATATATATGATTCATGAATAAGCTGTCTGTGTGCAGTTATTTATGTAAACATTTATTTGTTTGCAGTTGCCATGAAAAGTTTTTTTATGATTCAAAAGCCGGTGTAATTTATTGATAAAATACTTTTCAACCATATGTGTTGACAATTGATAACTTGATTCGTCTTATTTTTTAGTTATGTAACGTTTCATGGTATTCATGCAGGAGAAAGCATTTGGACCCATACATGGAGTATGGAGTACGTTCCCAAGGGAGAAATAGTAATTTCTCCACCGTGTTCAGATATTATGGACTTGTTTCTTTTGTACAATCATTCGCTGATCTAACTGCGTGGCAAATTCCAGTTTATATATTTTATAATAATACTATTAATCAAATTAATAATCAACTTTATTTTAACCATTTGATTTATTTATTAAAACCAATAAATTTCTAAAAATATAATTTTTAGAAACACTAAAACATGAACAACTTCATAAAAAAACAAAAAAATTAACTATTTTCTCAAGTTTAGAAAAAAATTAAAAATAAATTAAGAGATAATTCTAGTACCTGACTGTGTTAAAAATGTGTGACAAAATATAAGCTAAAACGACATTATCGGATCGGAAATTATTGGAAATTTTTTATCAATATGACTGACTGGTGGTCGATTATTTATAATATTTTGGCTACTTTTATATGCCTTACTTACCTAGATTATTTGAATGTAATATAGATAAATGCATTTTTTGGTCAAAAGAATGCTAATTTTTCATTAATTAATTGACCATCACGCCGTTTCTCCGCATGGGAAACCACTTTTCTTCGTCCTCTTTCTTCTCTTTATTCTTATCTCATTTTTCGGTTGTTGAAGCATTTAACACGGTCATACTCCAATATTTGGTTTATCTGATCTAAAATTCATAACCTCAAAACCGAGGGTATAAGACAATATCGGCCATGAAAAATTAATAAAACTACTAGAAAAATGTAATGTTTTTAATATAAAAGGAGAGTTTGATTGCTCCAGAAAACGCTAATTATCTTATATATATTCATGTACAATTTTTAAAAATATATATACGAGTAAAACTTCAAAAAATTAAACTGTTCTATGTAATGTAACGGATTGAAAATTAATTGATTAACATTCCGAACAATTTATAAACGAAAACGAACCTTTTTAAAGTTACGATTTTGAATTTTTTTAAATTTATACAAATTATTAATTTACTATATTCATGAATGCAGACATAATGTTCTAATAATAAATTTTACAAATATTTTATTAATTGAAATAGATTATATAAATGTATTTAAAATAATGATCCTGTATAGTACAGGTTTATGTTGATACATATTATATGTATGATTGAGAGATGAAGAATTGTACCGCTTGACAGTTATGAGATAATGATACATTTATTTAATACTGGTGTACAACACAATATTTGCTTAGATAATGCGTATCCGTTTACATAGATGTAATGTATGTTTTAAAATCGTGCGCCGTATAATGTCATATGAAGTAACACATCTTAGCATAATAATTAGTGTAAGTTACTTGTCAGGTGAGCGTACAGTGTGTGTTTAATTTGCGAATGCATTTGAATTTTGTACGTGGGGTGTATGAAGCAATTGTATCCGAATTTTTTCACTTTTTTACTCCCTTTCTTTTAACTCGTAGAGTCTGCTTATCGCTTGTCTGCCGAAAAAACTTTGGACCGATTTTTAACCCTTTTCCCGTGATCCAATCGAGCTGAAACTTTGGAGGCAGACTCGTGGCGACGATAATTTTTTTAAATTATCATAGTATAATTTTGGATTTATGAAATTTTAACGGTTTTTATTACTCCCTTTCGTAGCGTCGCCCGACTCGAGCCCGACGCGTGAAGTAAGCGCGAAACCTGTTGCAACTAGTAAATAAGAAAGGGAGTATAATAAAAACTTGTTTTTATGGGTTAGTTTTTTATGAAGCTGTTTTTAGCACAGCACGATTAAATAGTGAATTTATATCTAGCTTTTTTTATGTGGGAAATCATTGGAAAGTAGTGAGAAATGTGTAAACAAAATTATTTTAAAAAAATTGGATGACTAAATACAATCGAAAAAAACATCAGGACTCCCACACGGAATTTTTCTTGCCGGGTGAATAAATTATTATCGTTATTATAATCCCATTTATGCTAACCATTTATTTTCACATCAAGTTTACGATTTAATATGTTATTAACTGCAACCCGTAAAAATGAGGGAATATTGGTTCGCGTCATTGCAAGGCCCTAGTATATATTTATATAATCTTTTTGGTGCTCCACGGAGAAGCGGCCGTAGCAACATACGAGAAACGGGTTTGGCGGCCCCATATCCGGCCGTTTAATTTGTTTTTTTTAGCCGTAAATTCGAACAAAATAACAGACGTTACACAAAGTTACGAGGACGGACAGATGGACAGACAATGAATTTATTATGTTTGATTTCTTCATTAAAGTGAAATTTGTATTATTTCCAAATAAAAGCTATTTTATATTTGTTTGTGATGAGTCTCAAAAATATTTTTGTTATTTGTGGAACAAAACTACAAGATGAGTTTTGATTCAAAACATTCGCCTGATGTCAACAATTAAATTTTTTCTTGAAATATGAATATACTTGTAATGTTTCTGATATCGTATTTGTATAACGTGCATTTTACAGTTGAAAAATATTACAAATCCAATTCCTTTCTGTTTTAACTTGATACGACGGGAATCAATCAGCGAGATTCCGCGCGACGCTACGCGTCCTCATCTATCAACTAAAAATGCGTGTCAAGGGAGGGAGCGGGAATTAAAAAACCCAACACGAATCATTTAAATATTTACACATTTTATTAAATTAAAAAACACACAATTCTTACTTAATACCTATCAACTAGAAAAAATTATTACTAAAACTAACCCTAGCCTAAACCCTAGAAAAAATTATCACTAAAACTAAACCTAGCCTAAACGCAAGCAGTCGGGGTGCACATGTGTGTGCGACAACTTATGAACGGAATTTTGAGAAGGAACGCTATTTCGGACCTGCATAAATACGCGATTATATCAAACATAATTTAAATAATTTGTTGTAGTTTCGAATCTCGCCCACGAGGAATGCAAATGACATTATCAGATAGAACATGAAAACATTTTGCAGCGGACTAATACTTGACTATTCATGATCATTTGGATTAATCGTGCTGATCCCAATTCCAATTATTTCGGAATACAGGTAGGCCTAAAGTAAATTACCCACACCGGTGAATATAAAATAAAGATTTTCTAGTTTACGGTTCCGTGATGCATTATACAATGATTTATGTTTTCACACAGTCTTGGCGTCTTATACAGAAATAAGCCTTATCCTTATAATTACAATTGGGATTTTTTCAGGGTTTTTATTATTTTATTTAACTTTAATTGAAGCGAATGAATTTTTCGTAGTCAATATAAGTAACTGTAATGATATTTCAACGTTGTAAAAATTAAGCCAGAAATATTGAAAAAAAACATGCAAATATTGATATTTCATAACTCCGTAGGCTCTGTTACACCCCCTATTTATTAATTAAGACAAATTATAGAAGTTTCACAGAGATGAAGCTGTTTATATGGAAAATGTATACGGAAGTCTTTATAGGGTGGCTCAGGGCTTATGACATGTATGATCTGGCTTTAAGTGATAACTTTACACTATGAAACTTTCACCAATTCCACCGTAAAAACAATCCTCACATTAACAAAAGTTGTACGTATGTTTTATATCAGTATCCTTTTAAATATTTGAACCGATTATGCTTGAAACATGACATAGGTATATACAGATTTTGCAGCTGGTAATGATGGCATATAAAAAATTTCACAATAATAAATAATCGATATTTTTTAATTTCATACCCGTTTCCCGTATAAATAGCTTTGTCTCCGTGAGACTTGTATAATTTATCTCAATTAACAATTATCCCTCCGTGAACAAAATCCAATAATTGTGTTCTCGGAACATAGATATAAAAAAATTGTTTATTGAATCATTGGCTCTTGTGAAATCTTGCCTCGCTCTTGCGTCTTGAAACAGACATCCTTACTTTCGATCGGGTATTCTCTGCGGCCAGCCTTCCCCGCCTGCGCTGTTGGCACGCGAGTTCTTGATTTGCGAAAGCACCCGCGGCCGAGCTGCACAACAATGCACCAGGTATTTCCTTTCCCAAAGCGAGCTTCCTTCATGGCGCAACAACAGAGCAAAGTCAAGCAATAATCAAGTCGAAAATGATTCACAAGAGATAACTAATTAACAAGGAACGTGAAATACACTTTTTCTGATTAAATATCTTGAATTCCAGACCAGGAAAAATTAAATATTGCGCAATCACATTTGAGCAATTATTATTGAATGATGCATGTAATGAACCGCAAATATTCACGTAGCCTATAGCACTTTTATCGGCGGGCATCATAATATCAATAACGTAGATAACTATATAATTGAAGGAAGTAGCCCGATTTAGTATCTACATAATTGAAAAAAAAGGTTTTATTGTACTTCCTTTCTCGTTTCCTAGTTAAAACAGGTTTAGCGCTTACCCTACGCGTTGAGCTCGAGTCGGGCGACGCTTCAAAATTGATTAATAAAAAAATTCGAAAAATCCAAAATTATACTATAATTATTAATTTTTTAATGAAAATTTGTTAGATCATTTTTATCGTCGCCACGAGTCTGCCTGAAAAGTTTCAGCTCGATTAGATCACGGAGAAAGGGTTGAAAATCGATCCATAGTGTTTTGTCAGACAAGCAAACAAGCAGACGCTACGAGTTAAAAGAAAGGGAGTAAGAAGCCAGTGTACCTGCTGAAACGAGGCTAAGAAGAATCACGCACTCTTGTCAAGTGGCGGTTGTTTGAAATGATTACAATACTAACGAAGATTCCAGAACGGCCTAGCATAATCTACGGCTTACGAGAAACAACTCCAAAAGTCTGGAAAACGCGAGGAACTTCTCGAAAACGCGGGAAACGTCTCGGAATGTCGATAAAAGCATTGGCCAATATAAATACGACACACGGGAGTAAGGAGGAGTTGTTTTGAGCGCGCGCATCTGACAGCGATAACAAAAGCGAATGTAGCCGCGAGTTGCCAGGACGGCTAGGCGGGCCATAATTCGACAGCGAATATTACTCCGAATATTGATCTGTTCCATGTCTCTGAGAGGGTATTCCGAAGCAGGATTCTCCTACACCTTTGATGTGAATGATTTTATATATTCTTCTTCAAACACAGCAACATTATTTTGTGGTCACATTATAATTATAATTTATAGAAATAAACTTTATTTACACCACTTTTGTTGTATTGTAAACCGCAGTTGTTTTCGAAGAATACATATAGTTGACACGGTCAAAGTACTTCAAAGTATTGAATGCCAATTAGGGAAAGAGTTGGAAGTATCGAAGTATAAAATAATTAGTGTGTGGGAGAATGAGTTCGCATCTCTATTTAAATAAAGAGAAGATTTTGATGGGAATCCCTCCTCCTTTACCAGGGCTTGGGACCGGCACAGCAGCTAGGCGAGGCGAAGGCGCAGCTCTGTGGCCGGTGAGTGTTGCAACCATTTACTCACTTAAAACAAAATCATCGCACAGCTTCACCCTATATATTTTACGTATATTTTCTTGAGTGTGGGCGGAATGTGAATGGGTTTGCCTTGGCAGCCTTAAACGACCGGTGCAGGGCAGCGCGGTTTTGCCGGGTAGTATCAAAAAAATGTCAACCTGGAGACGAATGAGCAGGACCGATTTGGGAGCTTTTGCTCAAACGGTCCTGGATAAGCGGTGGGTACCATTTACCATTCACAGCTTCACCCTCTATCTTAGAAAAAATCCTCGACTAAGAGGCCCATCAAAGATGACGACAACAATATTTGAGAGTCGTATTTCAATTTGAATATAGAATGAGATATTGTTTTTTTTTTTAAATCCATAGAATACGAATCATATATTTTCCAGTAAAAGGTTCACTTGTGTTACCATTTCACGGAGGATAATATTAGCCTATCAGGGTGGTGGGAACTTGTAATGAGAGTGGTGGGAGATGCGTCGGGTGTTTCGTAATCGCCGCGTGCGGGCCGCGCCATGATCTGATTGGTTGAGCTGGCGCCCGATGTGTTCTGCGCCAATCGCTAGCCAGGATTCGAATTTTTAAAAAATCCGCCCAGTAACAGTTGAAATGCGTGTCAGGTGTCGTTTTTCGATGAGAAAATTTTTCAACTTAGCCTTCCGGAAGAGACACACCAACTGTTCCGGATTCGACGAAGCCAGGAGAGTTGCGATTGAAGCGGCACCCGACATACTAGGAAAACCGCAAGTACAATTTGTCCACAGTGTCATAGTTAGCTTTGGACCAGTATATTTCGGATGTCATTGATTATCAATCATTATCGGCGGCGATTGGAAAAGAAAATTATTTATTTTCAATCCCCGACCCGTGTGCGATGGTAGCGATCCTTCCGTCATCGTACATCGGGTGTATCAGGTAAGTCGAGACAAATTGATATAATTGATATGTTATTCCTGCCTGCGGTAAGCACATAAAAACATGCTTAATGAGTTCAGTTTTATCAAAGGAAATCCAATATAGAATGTAATGCTTCCTTTTAGACAGAAAGGAAGTATTACTATTCTGTCGTAACAAAATAAATATAAATAAGTAAATATTACATATTCCGTCGTAACCATAATAATACACGAAATCGCACACGCCGAGCGAGGCGGCCGGAGCCAGGGCGCGAAGGTTATACACACAGGCTTACGAGTCACACACACTATGATAGTATCCCTGTCAACCGCCCTCGCGGGGCCTCCGAGCAGGAGACGGAAGGCGTGCCGCGACGGGCCGCGCTGCCTTACTCTTGGAGCGGCTGTACCGGCGCGCGAGACCCCCCCCGCACCCTCTTCCGCTAGCCTTCCGCCCGGCAAGCCAGTCTTCACCAGTCATCATCCGGGAACCGAGCTCTGAGGTGCGTCAGCTACGCCGCCCGCCCTAAGCAAATTACAGCCGCCATTTGCATAAAAGTTACGGTGTCGGAATTGTTTGTGGTTATTTTTCAAATGTGAGCCAATAACATACCTCTCGCCGTGTTACGAAGCTAAACCGTGGGTTCAAATGATTTAAACGCAAATAATATACTTCCCGCCGTGTTGTAAAGTTAAACAGTGTGTTCAACTAATTTAAACGCATATAGTAACGAGTTCGTCGTGTGAGACAATGTCGGTCTCGCAATAAATACATAATAATAATCGTTCTCTATGTTTTATAAACGACTAAGGGTGAAGTAGACCAAAGTTAAAAAAGTTCATCGCAAGCGCCTTGAGCGCCTTTTTCTAAAAATATAATACATTACTATTGGCGTCATGAACATTCCCCGCCAAAAAGGGGTATAATAAAAATAATCTTTTTCGTACCCTATTAAACAACGCCTGTTCTTTTAACTTTTAATAAAAATACCGTGCTCTTGGACTTCATAAGATTCAGCCGTCATTGGCGTCTTCTTCATCAAATCGTCGTCAACTTCGGCCCCCCGCTCGGGCATTCCGACGGGTCAGCTGACGGAAGACCAACCGTCGGGCGCCTCCTACAGCTGGTCAGGGCTGCCACCCTTACTAAAGGTGGTCGATCCACTCCATACTCCGAAGAAAAATTACAGGTTTCGAGTGTTTGTTTATATCTATACATAATTTACAGGAGCCAATTATGGCTAATCTCTAACATTCGCAAACTATTTACAAAAAGTTATCAAAAGGATAACCAAGTGACATTAATCGAACTCAAGTGATGTAACTTTTAAAATAGGAAACATAAAGTCTGTTCCAATCCCTGTTCATACTTACCCATACATCCCATGAGCCTCTACTGGGCCGACCTCTGGAAGCTTAACTATATGTAAATTAATATTCTGTAGTGGACCCGACTGAGATTAAATTTCGTTATAGTGATCAGGTTAAAAGCATCTTAAAGAACAAAAAACTTAGAGGAGGTTCAAGAGTTTGTTTGTGTTTATACTTAATCTCCTTATGAGAGCTCCCACTCAACCTCCATTTGGTAATAAACAAATATTTTTTATTTATATATAAAATTATAAAGGAGCATCAATTTTGACTTTAGTAGCCACCAGGGTTATACTGGAAAATTCGGCGCTGTGTTTTCTTAAACCTTTTACTATTGTATTTCATTGTCCCGTATGAAACCACGTTTATAAATTGTATAACATACTGTAGAATTTGTGCCTTATGAACTATTCTCTGTGTACTGAATTGACTGGATACCATCTCATTGTAATAAACCTCATGTAAACCATACTGGCCCTGTTTTTTTATTTTACTTTCTCCATACTATTCCCCAACCAATCTGAAAGAAAGTAAAGGGAATGGACCACAACCACTGAGGCTTAGAATCCTGGTAAGATAACCCTGAGCGTTGGTTGGTCAGTTAGATCGTGTGGAAGCAATTCTGCATATGAGAGAACAAGTACGTTCTCGGCAACCGCGTTCAGGGGTTTATTGGTAAATTCGACATTTCAAGAACTATAGCTTGACCGCATTCAAAAGAATGTGCGCAAAAAATATGTGCGTTGTTGCGAAGCAAAAAATGAATACAAAAGAAATTTTTCTAGTAAGTAAGTAACCTTCTTTAGACTAAAAAATATATATTTATTTGGAATATTACATTGAAGCTTGCAATACGGACTTGCCAGGCAACTTTCCCCCGCTTTCTTCTTACCGGACAAAGCTAGGGAATGATCTTTTGATTGTGGTCGACCTATAACTATTTTATTTGTACTAATAAAACGCTTGCATGGGCGTATTTTTACAAGATCCTTAAAAATTAAATGATTCTTTAAGAAAACTATACTTGCATTAAAAAATGGAAAGATAATCTATAAATCGTATTCAAGAGTTGACAATGGCTGTAATTAAATAAACAATTGCTAAATAAAGAAAAAATATAAGCAAGTGTGAAAATCTCACATTCTCTCAAGAGAACGTTGTGTTGATTTAAATTATTAAATTATTAAAGTAATTATTAAATTAAATAAATTATTAAACTATTAACGATAAATACGATATAATGGTTTTCAAAGAAGTTAATTTGTTCAATTAACGTGTACAATCAACTTGGTCAATTAAACTTGTCCATTAACTTCGTCGATCAAATTCTTTGAATGGCTGACATACTTATGGTATCTATATAATTAAAACTAGCCGATATGTAATTAATAACTAATCTAGGTCTTAAATAAAGCAGATAAAGCTTAAAAGTTAACTAAATATTACTTACCAGTTCACTAAATGCCATCGATTCAAGGAACATTTAAATTCCTCTCTACATAATAAACTGCCCTATATAATTCAGGATTAAACTATCTTAAGTACGTAGAATAAATATGTACCTACATTACATCCAATTCTTACAGGAAACAGTCTTAACTTCTCAAATTACAACTCACGACAGGCTGATTGATATACAATACTCGTTGAAAATAAATACAATGAATTTTTATTGTATTTATACAAAAGAACAATATTTTTTAACTCGTCTTGATAACATATTCTTTTCAACAGTTGACTTGCACAAGTTTGGGTTGTCTTTCGGATGAAAGAAATGCTATTATTCATGGTAAATTATTTAAAATTAAGTTGACTACAATTCTTGTCTCGAAAGATATAAAACGGAAAAACAGTGAATTATCTATTGTTAATGTCTAGTACAAGTGATTCAAGAATCAGACATAAGTATATCTTTTGTATGACAAATTATGGTGGATGTACCGCAGTATATTTGCACATACCCAGTAATTAAAGTCGATTTTATAAGTTTCTAGTTAAGTTAATGTTATGTGCGTACCGTTTTTACAATCACGGTATAACAAATTATTGCATTCACGCTACACTTTTTGCTACAAACAAGCATAGGATATTTGTCAATATTTTCATTTCTAGTGTTACAAGTCCATTAATTGGTTACACGCGTACAATGTTAGTTGTATTATTATGAAGAGTGATTTAATTGAGAAATTCTATGTAATACATTGGAAGAAAAGCCTTACAGCCCAACAATGAGGAGATTATAATATTGGGTATGTTTTATTTGAGGTTCACTAAAATGTCACGAAATAACATTAAACACACAATGTTGGAAACACACAAAATATCCGAACATTATCGACTGTGATATATGAGAAATAAGAACATTATTACGGGTTAGTATATTTACAGACAGATACCGATGAAGAAAAATACTAAATAATAGGAAAAAATTAATAACATGCGATATGTAACATATATTGAGAAATTGAAATTTCACACATGACTTAAACTTGTTTAAGAAGATTAAAAAATTAATAATAAAATATTACGTTATACATCAGTCTGTGCCAGGTGGACAGCTCATCCTGAATGATAGCGATTGGAGCGCATGACACACGACTTTCCTTTAGATTATACAGAAAAAATTTTTTTTTTAAAAAACAATTTTAGGTGAAAATCAAATCAAATCTAGGCTACCAGTAGGCATAAATGCTGCACAGGTAAGTCATTTCCCTTCGCACATCTTCTGGCATATTAAAAAGATTGGCATCTTGGAATATATTTTATCAATTTAATTAATATATATTTAATATAAATATTATATATCATTTAGTGAACACTTTCTCGTGTGTACGTGACAATCTGATCACGGAACTGGTTTGCGAACAGCGCAGGTCCGTAATGCTTGCAAGTGGCGTTACAAGCGGCACCGACAACTCGAGATAAACATTTAGCGAAAGGATGGACAGATATTGTTTACCTTTGAGCGCAATAGTTGAGTTAATATCTTTCATCTATAGTTAACACTTTCCCTTGCAAAGGTATATTAATATTTTTTCAATTGATTCAGCGGCATTGTAGATTGACATTTAAAAAAAAAATAATTGTATTATTTGTATATATTTACTTCCTTTATTTGATTAATTACACAAACATTTTTCAGAAAAACCTTTCCGTCGTCAGGGTGTTATAGAATAAAATGGTATATTAATTAATATACAAAGACATTTGTTTTTATTGTTTATTTTTTTGGATTTCATTAATACGAATTTCTGAATAAACAATATAAAAATTAATTTACTTATTGAAGCTAAGATTAAAAGTTTATGTAGCACTCTACTGCATTCGATAATTTACACAGCGAACTAATAAAAAGCGAAAGAGAGCGTCTTCTTTACTACAAGTCTCATTTTAATGCGTCTAGACCTAATAAATGATGCTCAGAGAGCAAAATGAGGGACTGTGTATATTTTCTCCATATAAAGGAAAATCCGACGAGCAGTGTATTTACTACCAATAAATTACCCTCAACAGTTATTGTTATAACCTATATTCAAATGTCTGCTATCTTGTGGAGAAGGGTTATTAGACGTGATGACTATATGGAGTGGAGTCAAAAAATTAAGGTATAGTTAAATAAATAACAAATAATAAACAGAAAAGATAAAATACCTAAGACACCTGTAAGAATACCATGACCGCTCCATATTGCTAGAGTTAAAAATAAATGACAGAATTTCAAATGTGTGATATAAATATCTTGGGATTTCTTTCTAGAAGAAACGACAGCCCGAAGGGATCCAAAGGAAGAGTCAGACGAGAGAAAGAAGAGGTAAGCATTTTAGAAGCTGGAAAAACACTGTCAAAAGAGGGTCGATGGTTGTTGTGGTCCTGTCCCACCCAAAAAAATAATAATTAGATGGAAATGATTCAACAAAATATTCACTTGGAAGCGATTCGTCAGAAAATATATATTTCTCGTTTAATTTTTATAGCAGTTTCTTGCCATAAGGAAAGTGTTTTTTTTTCGACTTAATACAATTATATGAAAATTTAATTAATTTCACTTGTAATACCTGATTTATATATTAACTCCTTATATTGCAACATACTCAAGTATACCTACTCATTTATAATAAATAATATATTAATATTTGCAGTTATTCTTTTATTCTTTGTTTCTTTAATCCTTGGGTGTCGACGGTTGTGGTATTAATACTATTAATTGATTTTAGAACATTATTTATATAGGTGCAGAAAAAAATGTGAAATAAAATTTTTAGGCAAGTAGCTACTAAGATTAGATAATGTTTCATCAAATACTAAAGAAAAAATAATATTAAAACACATTGAAATTTATTGCAAAAAGGAATAAGAATGGTTAATAAAGTAGTAAATTAATGATAATAATAAGTTAATAAATTAGTTTAGAAAAAGAAAAATACGTAAAATAAACAACTTAATTTATTAACCAGTCGTATACCTATTTAGAATATTTCCATTTTTTCTGATATTAAATGCCATTTTCCCACATCTTTTCATCCCATTATGTTTTTGCATTTATAATCTCGTACGAAATTTTTTGGAAAATTGAATTTAGTAAACAAAATATATAATTTTTGTGTTTAGGTATAGTCTATTATTATCCTGAGGAAGGAAATGATAGTTTCGGAAACTAGTTGGTTTAATACCTATATATACTCAAGTGGTTATGTAAACAAAATACATTACAAATTTGATTAAATAATAACTTTAATATTCATAATAATTATTCTGTGTTGTACTTTTATCATGTTTATTTTAAAAAATCCGGTTACCCACGTAGGCCAGACCTTGAAAATAATAATTTTAATGTATGTTCTGATAAAACCACACCCACACAAGGAAGTAGTAGGTACACGTTAAATTGAATTTATTTGTAAGTATATGATTGTCAGTGCATTATTCTTTGAAAGAATTTGTTTAAAAAAAATCACGCGTTACAGCCAAAATTGCTTGTATACTTCATATAAATTTTTGAAATAGCAATGCAGGGATAATTTGTATATAAGGGATAATAAGGGAGTAGGTCCTACTTTAATTTGATACACAGGATAGTAAAAAAGAAATATGAAGTAGAGAAAATGTATCATATACGTAATTTCGGTTAACAAATGTGGGGTATAAAAGCAAAGACAGCAATGTCCAAAAAAAGAATAAATGCAGTCATCGAGGATTACTACATATAATTTAAATTATACTGCCTGAATTAGAGATTTTATAGGAAACATAGCCTACAAATTTTTAGGAAACATGATTTTGGAAGGGATAGATACATAAAATCTGGAATCCATTACATTTTAAATTAGTAATCGTCGGTGACTGCATTCAAAACAGCTTTAAAGTTTTTGAATATTGCTGCCTTTGCTTTTATACCCCGTATATTACTTACTTACATTTATACTACACTTGTATTTGTAATAAAATAAATAATTTGGTGCATATGAGAATTACACAGATTAAATCATATTATTTTTAATATATGATGCAAAAATATTGTGGTTAAACCTTATAAAAGGCTACATCATATTGAAGTATCAAAAATTCATAGATTTTTCTTTCGACTTGTTTATGTGACTGTTTATGTGACTACTACATAAACAAAATTGTTTCAAATAATAAAATAAAACAATGAACTTTGTTCTGAACCTGCGATTGTTTATTAATGTTAGTTTAATGAGAATTGGCCATTATTCCTTAGCTGAATCTATCAATAAAATCATTTCAAAATCATGGATTAAATCACTAAATCTACATCGATGATTTCCGCGAGACGATGATCCGGAATGTGCTATTGCGTTGGGGCGGCGCTCTCCTCAGAATAGCTGCCGGGATGTACCAGGACTCGCCCTCCAGGCGAACACTCGCGACCAGGCTCGCGCACATCAGCATCCTATTGGCAGCACCCTTCGCGTCCGTCGTCCAACTATCTCCTGCTACTCCAATCCATGAATGTCTAGCTTCCGAAGATTTCCTCCAGATTTAGATAAACGCGCGCTCTCATTTTGTGATTTCGCGTGATTGATCTCTACCGAGTTGATCATGGATAATTATTTTAATACAGGTCAAAGATAAGTCACCTCGAAGATGATGATATTGTATAATTTAGTTCTAATAGCAATATAAAGAATATAATATAGTAGTAATTAACGATCTATCATGATCAAGTAAAGTATAAGTCTTACTCGCGTGCTACTGCATTGCGAATCTAATTCATTACTAAATTAAGAATTATTAATACTATGTTTAAATGAAGTTTAACTAGTCTACATCATGGGATTACGATGCTATGCGGTTACGAGATATGAGATCACGAGGTACGATGTATGAGGTACGAGGGTTCTGTAAATGAGAACAAATACAACAATTAGAATAATACCTTGGGTTTTTGCTGATGTCAGAACGGAAGGACAATTTCGATGTTTACCGGGAGGAGCTGAAGATCCCACTTCCCGAACCCTCGAAATATGGAGTGATCGCAATTAGCACTGCACGTAAAAGAGAGATATTACGATTAGCAATGTTGCACTATAATGTTGTGCATCTGTCAAAATTTCGTTCTCGAATTAATTTATTTTATAATATTTTATCTGCCTTTCTTTTATTTCGTTACAATTGTAATGTCTGTGATGTGATTCATAGTGAATTTGACACATGAATGCAATAAATTTATTTAAATATTCCAACACTTAATATATAGAAGAAATATTATCAAATGGAAACAAATAATCCACTTTACATAAAACCACTATTAATTGAATTATCAACATGTTTTAACATTATACGATATATCCTGATGAAGTGAGCATTGGCCCCGTAACTTGTTGATAATTCAATATATAGTGGTTTTTATATGAAGCATTTTCTATTTATTAATATGAATAATATTACCACAAAGTTATTTTGCTGTTATTGAAGAAAATTAATTATTTTCCTCGATTTTGCATGAGCATTAAAAGCATCCGGCATATGTAAAAAATCACTGACGGATTACCTTAAACCAGAAAACATGACTGAAAACTGGATTTAAAACTTACATTTTTATGTGAAAGAAATGTCTTATATCGAAATATAATTGAGAATACGATTATCTATCTATCTGTATCATTTACAAGATTTTCCTTTTAAGCTACTCACGATATAGCGTGATAAATTATTATTATTTAATAAAATCCATTAACAACACAAGCCTATCATATATAATCAAGTGAGGCCTTAGAATTTTTATTACTCCATTATAATTAAATTGTTAGCAAGATTAATTATTTTTAATGCCAGCCCGAACATTAATTACAATTGTAACAAATATTTGTAAACAATAAGTCACGACTTTAATAAAAAAGGCGTTTATGAGCTACTGTTTACTAATCATTATGTGAGAAGTGTCATTTTTATTAGCTATGTAATATAATTTATAAAAAAACCTCGTTGGAACCAATGTCATGATTTTGATTTTATTGCCCAAAGTTTTTAGAGAATATTATTCACTGTTCGAAGAATATTTTTTCTTCTGTATGAAGGCTTGAACTTTGTGGTGACATTAGGAAAAACGTTAATATAAATTCTAATAAAATAAATACACAGTCAAAATTTTTGCATAATCCTATTTTGAATATTTTTCCACTTAACATTCCATCTTCTCCAGATGACCCATAATAATTAACACCTCGAACCCCCCACTCCCCTCACCTACCACCTCACCCGCCCCTTCACTGTAACACATTTGCTTGGTTTAACTTTTTAAAATTTTAAGTACACAATAATCCTGAAGGAGGGAACATTATTCTCGAAACATGTAGATTGTTTAATCTAATAAAGTAGTGAAAACAAAGTGATTTGTGTTTTATTTTAATATTATTCAGTCGGATAAATTTATATTATTATGTTAACGTGCTTATAGCTAGAATGCAAAAGCTTGGGAATACATAAGCTCAGTCTCATCGATATTCGTCGTGGTTAAATGTATAAATATATAAGTCTGATGTGTTAAATGTTATATTGAAACATATTGATTTTGGTTTATAATTGACTAGCTGATGGGCCCGGCTCCGCCCGGGACCATAATTCGGTGAGCACAGAATTACTTTGACGTCTCTTTTTGTTGGTTTCGGCACCTGTGATTGGAACCTTATAGAATTTTCTGAAACTCCCTCCATCCAGAATTTTCTAAAGCATTCTGAAACCTACTAGACTCACCAATAAACTCCGCCACTCAGTTTCGAACCTTATAGAACTTTCGGGAGTCTTCGGGAATATTATATTATCCTTACAGAACTTTCTAGAGCTTTATCAAACGTTCTGGAACCTTCTAGACTCATTATTATTTTCAAAATATAAACCATCTCTATCTCCAAGCATAATATATTATCGTCCATAGGTAGCCATTAATTATCTGTACAGATACATTATTTTTGCTTAATATTGATTTAAAGTGACATTATATAAAGCGTAAGTAAATGTAAAAATGTGTTTTTGCGAGAGCATTTATCTCCAGGAAGAGAAGTAAGGTTGGACGCCAACACAGAGCTGGTGTTCGATACTCCGACCACTGGATCATCAGGTAAGTGTCGTAACTATTTAATCAACGAGCACGTCATATTGTCACGGGTGTGCGGCGGTAGGATACAAATCAAACACAAGCTAGACACCAGACACAAACTTAACTGGAATACTATTTCATAATTCTCGCTAATTTCGCACTCGAGTGCGAGTAGTACTCCACATATAAGTGCTCAGATGAACTTTATTCGCTGGCTATTTTTTCAGATTACTCTTCATTCTATGGTTTTTACTAGCTGTCAAACAAAGCTAACACGATGTGCGATAGCCTTGCTGTTAATATAAGGTCCCATTTCTGGAACTTTCCCGTATAGACTCGCGCATTCAAGAGACTTCCGGGGTTTTCCAAAAACTTTTTAAATGATTGAAACCGTTTGGAAATCCTCAATTGTGCGCAGTTCCTTTCTTTTACATCATTATACGAGAATGTGTTGTTTCTCTTGGCTTTTTACGACTTTAATTGAAATTTATTTATTTTTCACGATATTATTCAATTAGTTTGTTTAATATTCGTGGCGCAGCACATTTAGAGGAGGTCATCGAGAAGCATTTCAACAACAACGGTGTTGCCCCGGGGACTCGCGTGCGGCTGTACAGCACATAAATATTACGAATTGGTTAACTTTCAATTGCCATAAGTGCGCGTATAAATGACAGAACAAATCGAATGTTTGTTTAAATTGACTATAATTCACAACATTACATTGATTACTATTTTGCAAAATCGATCCATATTTGCCGACAGATTTTGCCTGTCGCACTTTCTCTTGTACCGCCGCGAATATCGCTATTCAATTCAATTTAATTTATTCAATAAATAACATATATATGATAAAATTAAATTTAAATGGGAACATATTATTTCATTTAATTTATTCTCAATATAACATAATTCCAAATATACATAAAAAATCACACAATAAAGAATATTTATAAGCACTCATATCGAAGTTATAGGAGAATCCTGCTCCGAAAAACTCCTTAGGAGACACGGAACAGGTAAATATTCGAAGTGATATTGTTCAGCTTAGCGATTACACTTCCAACAGGCATCAGCATCAGCAAATTGGTTCTGTATATCGGAATGCGAAAATTTTATGTCGACGGTGTCATTAGTAATTATCAGGAATATACGAACCACTGCCCCGCATAATTTCAGGATTATCTATCGATCATACGGCGAAACAATCGATAAAAATGCTTAATCAAATACACATTCCTTCTAGCCTCTAAACTATTGTAGCCAAGCATACTCTGGAGAATATCGGTTGGCTAAACCCAAAAATTATGACCGTACTCTCTCATATAGAGATATCACAGAAACTTATTTTGGACTTTCTCCACCATAGGAGAGTATTTAAGATCGTGTGGTTCCCAAATCATCGAGCCTTTTTTGAGTCTACTTATGCTTATTATAGACTAAGAGCCAGCAAACGCCAGACAGACGTTATAGTATTGTTATGTATTCCCGCCTGGGAATGCATTGATGAGTTTTCAGGTGGAGTAATACACAATCAAGTAAGTAATTTCTCCAGTTTGTTTATAACAATATGATTTGTTGCCGTGTGAGCGTACTACAGCCTGTCTATCGAATGTGTAACACCGGGAATCGAAGAGCCCGACGCACCCGTGTGCACCCGGTTGTATGCGCTCGCCTCCCCCACCACGCACACAAAAACACTACAAGTATCAAACTTGGTATAATTTCTGTAGATTTACACTACACTAAAGTAGGTAAGAACATTTGGTTTTGATTTTGGCAGATAACAGGTAATACAGGTACAAAAAATGTGTAAGTAAAACGTAAAATTAAAAAACTTTTTTTTTTATACGTTTAATAGAACAGCACTAAATACCATGCGCGAGCAGTGGGAACAAGAAGCATCACTATTATTTAACCGTATATTTGGGAAAAAAATTTCGAAATTAAATATTTATCTGGCAGAATAATATGTTAATTATTGTGATTTGAATATTGCGAGATATATCACTTATTTCGTTTTTTTTTCGTTTTTAAAATATAAGCTTGGGAAAAAGTCATGCTTCTTGTTCCCACTGCACGCCCCTGCTAAATACTTAAACGCTTTTCGCGATCATTTCTTCCACCAAATACTTTTAGCTCTATAAATAATCAAGTTATATATTATAGTAACAAATCTGGATTTTGTATTTTTTATTCGGGGCATTATTTAACAATATTACCCGATACCTTATATTTTAACAATTTCCTTACACATTTTTATACCTGTTAGTATTACCTGTAATCTGTCAAAATTTCCCGAACTCAAATATCATAATATCCAAACCTTCTTCCCTACTATAGTTTGATACTATAACGTAAGTCTAGCGGTCGCTGGCTCCTACTCTAGTAAGAATATTGACGCGACACGTTATCCGTGCCCGTCTCTTAAGAGAATTTTAATTGAATTAAATTATAACTTATATATTCTGTACCAACGTTCTGTTATCAAATTAATAATCATCTGTACAGGTTTTTTCTGTATTCCGGAAACATATTTCAAATGTTCCATCAAATTGTGCGGAAGATTTTGCCAATAAGCTTGGAAATATCTAAATAAAGGCAGAGCGACAATATCCTCAAAGACACATTTGCCTTGCAGATTTAAATATAAAGTTCTCCCAGGGGTTGTTAACTCAATTGTGAGATTGTAAATTTGCATTTATATAACAGATACTTTTGTGTACACAAATAAATGTTATTTGAAGCAGTTAGTCTATCTTAGGCGTGGCAATATTCCAAGGCTTATTTCAAGGATGTCAGCCACGAACCTGAGAAAGTTGTACCTCTTAGATGACAAATGTGTCGGTAATTTTGGGCTGACAGGTGTAAAGTATGCACATGATTAAAAATAGTACAGAATTTTGTCAATTTATTTGGTCCCAGCCTAATTCTAATAGGCGACCTTTTTGAGTTTAATTATATTCTAAATATTATTTTCTAAGTATTACAAAAACACGTAACAACATCTGACATATACAGGGTTATTTGGAGAACATTAATCTCGCAGGACTTTATTCCTGCTTTGATCGTGAGTCGAAAATGTTCAAACAACCATGACCTAATATCAATAGTTATGGAGATATGCGACGTCTAAGTTTGCATTTTTCATTTCAATATTTCCGACTTTTTTTGTAAAACGTTGGACTATTATTGTAGTAACCTATATCGAATATGAAAAAAACATTATTTTTAATACAAGTCAAATAAAATAATAAAAACCTTCCTATTCCAATTTGAATTTCTGCAGGGTTTTTATCATTTTATTTAACTCATAATGAAACAAATTAATTTTTCGTAATCGATATAAGTTATTGTAATGATAGTTCAACGTTTTGTAAAAAATAAGTCAGAAATATTGAAAAAAAAACTTTGATATTGCATAACTCCATAACTATTGATATTAAGTCATGACTGTTTAAACATTTTTGACTCATAATCAAGGCAGGAATATAGTCCTGTGAGATTATTAATGTTTTCCAAATAACCCTGTATAAGAATAAAGTTATGCACCCCCAAATAAAAATTATATTGAATTGTTGGGGGTTGGTATTGACAGTTATATAAAACCTAATCACGATGATAAAATATGTAATAATAATATTGTCAAGGACGGTGGAAGACGAAATGAAGCACTAAAAATTAATTAAACGTTTAGTTCAGTCAATAACTGGATCCAAATTTAACTGGAACACTATTCCGTAATTTCGCACTGTTTCGAATCGCGCTAGAGTATTCACACGTTTGTGGAACAGTTTATTCGCAATGTTTATCGCTCGGCCGTTTTGTTGATTGTCTGTCTCTTTTTTGTGGTTTTACTCAGCTGTCACTATTTCTCATGTTTTCACTCGCTGTCGAATTCAAAACTGACTTAATGTGCGATGACGTTGCTGTTTATATAAAGTCCTCAATTTTTTTAAGTTTTGCGTATATTTTTGTTCTGTCGGTTTTTAATTTATTCTAGACTTATGTGCAGCTGTGCAATTACACGATTAGGATCTCTTGACAATATAATTTTGTGATTTGAAATTCACTTGGAAAGTGAAGGAAACATTACAATTGTTTCCTCCAAAATATTTAATTTGTCAAATGCCGTATATAATGAAAATATCTTCAAAATTAAAACTGCTGTTATATTATGTACCTACTTTTTTATTTATTGAATAAAATTGTGTTTTTGTTTATTAGTTTATGTGAGTAAGAACTCGCCAATTTATATTTTAATTATTGAAAATTTTGAATGAACAAATGTTTGGAACACACATGATATTTATAATTTTATATTTTGTTTTGAGAAAAATTAATGTCCAGAAGTTATGAAAGGGAACATTCTCAGAAAAGGGGCAGCATTTTTAGTAATTTTTCGAATCAGTAGTACGTATCTTCGTGCTAGTTTTTTAATCTTTATTCCTTTTGAACGCTATTTTTGAAGAATTTTCCGAATTTTCAGAGACGAAGCTATTTATATAGGAAAGTATGGTTGGAAGCCTTTTTGGGCGTATGTAGGGCTAACGACCTGTCTTAAGGCTGGCTTAAGTGATCACTTTTACACAATGTAACGTTCAAGGATTCCACTCAAAGTAAACCACACATTTATCAAATTTAAGGAATGTTATTTCTAATTATTATTTAAGTACTTTATTTCACATTTTTGATACTACTACGCTATTGTCATCTATGGTTAAATGTTGATCATTCCCATGGAACAGTATATGGATGTCGCGGCAGGTAAATTAGATTTCCATATTTTGTTCTTAGAACATTCTAAAAAAATATATATAGAATATTATTGGAATAAAATATTCAATACTTGGCACCCATAATTATCTATGACCGCTCTGGTTTGTAATTATAGATACTGATCGCTAATCTGTGAGTAATTAATCGATTCATAAATCACTTTTCAAACTAAATTTTATCTAAGAGTCCGTTTTAATAGTAATAGTTTTATTAGAAATATGGCAATTGACAAACGTTTACATGGCATTATTGAACCAGGGAAACAAGTTACATTTACATAGTTGCGTTGTGACATCCATACAAAGTTTTACAATATTAAGTAGAGATTTAGATTGGAATTGATTAAATGTCTAGTGGTGGGTGTATACTGGTGAGACTTTTCTCTAATACAAAATTGAATGCAAAATAAGTTAAGAATCATTCATTGCCTGAATTATTTTGTACGCAGGCCGAATGATTAAACTAATTGTGATTAATTAGCTGTAACCCGTCAAAAACGACTGTTCTTTTACATGTCGTTTCCTAAGGAATAAGTATTTATTTATTTTATTAAAAAAAATTTCGAAATTTTCAAAAAAACATACTATAAAGAAATTATAGACGTTACACGATGTTACTGGGATAGATAGGAAGACAGACAGATGGACGGACTGACAATGAAGTTATTATAATAGGGATTACATAATTTAAATAATAAGAAAGGGCTTACAAAGAATATATTAAAGACGGTATAAAAAAACATTCGTAAAGTATACTTTATATTAGGTACTGTTACGAGATCCTAAATCAAGAAGAATTATGAGTAAATGAATTATTACGCGGCTGCACTTAAGTCTGGAATTATTTGTAAATAACTAGAAATCGATAGAACGCGCAAGATTATAACTTTACATAAAAAAGACAGGGAAAAAATCTTACGATAATAAAAACTACCTACAATTTTTGCATGTCTCATCATTGTAACAGGGAAATTTCACATAGGTATTACAAATACTGTTGAAAATATATTAAATAGATTCATAAATATTAATTTTATTCTGTGAATGAGTATGGTTAATGTGGGGTAATGTTTTCATTCGTAATTTTTATTATAAAAATCTTTAAAAATACGACACTATTTAAACGCACATGATTGGTCGGGACGTATCAACTCGCGCGTTTGGTACAGTGCCGTAGTATTTGTACATGTCCTACGTAATCGTGCTAGCGAAATGATGTGTTTTGGCGAGAATTTAAAATGTTGAGATTAAAAATCATTTTTATACTCTTAATATATACAAAAAAAAACGTAGTCGTATTTTCTATACCAGAGTAAAGATTATTCTATTAAAAAAAAGCGAAATTTCCCTATTATGATTGATAAAATAATTAAAATATTAAGAAAGGGCTTGCGAAGACGATGATAAAAACTGTGTAAAAGGACATCCGTAAAGGATCTGTTAAGTATAATTTATATTACTGTCATGAAATCCTAAATCGATAAGAATTACGTTTAACCGCAACACGCAAGATTACATCCAAACATAAAAAAGAAAGAGGAAAAATCATATTTCAACCTACCGTACGGTCTATATTTTATTTTTTACCCCTAACCTCACTGAAGTTTTCATAGTTCATGTGTTTATATTGAACAAAGTAATGAGATGAAAACATGTGAGATTTTTTTTCCAGTCTTTGGTCAGCGATGACTTATGCAGATAACAATTTCATTTTTTCTGCAGGTAAGTATGTACTTATGTATAATAACTAACTAGTATCGAATTAGATAAATACTTACATTATTATTTACATAATGATACAGAAATAGAAAGTGGTTAAAATATATAGCAAAAAACACATCAATTTATTTTTATTTCTTTTTTAATTGTAGGTTAGAATAGAACACTAACATTTTGATGACAACTAATTCGCCGTTTTTTCGCGATTTTTTTTTAATCCGACGTTAAATTGACATTTATCATAATACAAGTGATAGGGATAGTGAAAAGGGATTCATAATAGTGAATAGGAAGGTCCGATGTTTCTCAGGAAGCCCGTTTGCGTGGCACGGGTCTAAATCGTGCAATTCGAGATGAAGATGATGGTTGTATCCATTGAAAGCGCTTAGGCTTATATAGGTAGCTCAAAGTAGTGGAATAAAACGTTGTGTATAAATCATTGTGTCAATGATGATATTATGTTTCTCATAATATTATCAAATCAAGCAAACAAACCTAAATCGAAACAATTCTTTAATAGGTTTATTTTTTTTATTATTATATACCTATTAAATTAAATACCTAAAAAAATATAAAAAAATAAAATAAAAAATAAAAAAAATTATTATATACCTATTAAAGATAATAGGTTTATCTTTAATAGGTATATAATTTTTATATAATAAAATCAAAATGATAGATAACATATATAGGTACACGTTTCGAGACCACTGCTCTCATATCCAGGATAACTAGTATACTATTGTAGTTCTTAGACCTTCGTTCGAAAAATTAATAATATAATTCTTTGATGGGTTAGGAAATTAAAATGCACACCGAAAACCTTCAAATAAAAAACACACATACGCTGCATTATGCTGCACCACTTTGAGAAAGGGTGGAGGGCTGCTGAGTCATTTCACAACAATTTTTTCGGAGACGAAACGATTAGTGAAAGGGCATGCCGAGAGTGGTTTGTTCGCGTCAAAGCTGGTGGCGCTAGGTTAAACATGTCAGAAAAAGGTCAATTTTAGTATTTTGATGACCTGTGAAGAGGACGAAACTTCTGTCACCAGGACACAGGACATTCATCGCCTGCGGAATCGACCGTCTTCCAAACAAAATGGGAAGTATTAATTGACATTGATGGAAACTACGGCGCCTAATGATAATTGTATATAATATGTTTTAAGTTTGTTTAAAAAAAATCATTTAATTGAATGAATCAATAAAACGGATATTTTATACGAACCGTGTGTTTCACAGAGAAGCAAATCTCGATGTTTCGCTGAAGTCTCATCCAGCGTCATCAGGAAAGCATCCTATCACGACGGAGGTGTAGGCCAAATTGGATAGCCGAACAAGACTTCAGCGAAACATCGAGATTTGCTTCTCAGTAAAATATACGGTTCGTTTAAAATATCCGTTTTATTTAACGCATAAATATGTCCAACGACCGTTATAATAACCTTAACTCTTCTATATACATTAACTTGGTTTAAACAGTATATTTTTGTGTTTGTATGTATTTTTAAGAGTAGTATACGTATACATTTGTTTTATATCGAATACATCGAATTTGTTGAATATTTTATCTGTCCTTGTTAAAATTGAGGTATTGAGGATTACTTTTATAGCAATTTTCTGAGTTACAATAATTGGTTTGAGTGCACTCACAGTTACTCCTCCCCATGCAATTATGCCGTGTTCTATAATTGATTGGCAGATTGCGAAGTATACCATTTTTAGGAGTTTAATGCTAAGAAGGTTTCTAATATTGCGCAGAAAGAAAATGACTTTTTTATTTTGTTAGAGATGTGCTGTGTGTGAAGATTCCATTTGAGATGAGTATCGATTATAAATTTTATTTATTTATTTTATTTGTTTACGCCCATTAGGTATAGGCTTTTACGTAAAGAATATAACATAAAATTCAAAAAGCACAAACATTAAACAATATCTGTTATAAGCAGCAAAATATAAAAAGTATCAGGTATAGCACCAAACATGATCAGTATGTTCAACATAGGGACATTTACAATTTATTTTCAGTGTTGAAGTTGGAGCAACAGTGTACTTTTATATTGTGTTCAGCCGATGGTTGGCCATTTACATTTATACTGCATATAATGCATATTTATACTTTATACCTGCAATACTCCTTCTCTATACGCGAGTCTCTGACTCTCATAGAGATATATAGATTTTAAATGTTTAATTATATTAATTTATGTAAAAAGAACAAATAAATAAAATGAAAAAAATAATAATAATATTTGATCATCGTCAACATAGAAATACATCCTGGAGGGGCCTCGGTCACTTCGAGAAGACTTCCCATTCCTCTGTTCTATATCTCAGTTGGCCAATCGTCGACCTCGAGAGCATATTTAGAGTACAAGTCCTTCTGGATTCCGCCTAGCCTACGGAGTCGCGCCAAACTTGAAATAAATACAGTTGAATTAAACACCAACTTAATATGTAATTAATTAGGAAGTAACAATTAAGGTATCATTTTTTAACCTCGACCGATTTTAGAGTAACAGTTTCATTGTCATGTCATAAAAAAGCGTTACATATCTCAGGCACGTGTATCTTAGATATCTTACACAGAAAGATATATTTTGTTTTGCGTTTTTTAGAAAATCATCTGAAATATTGATTCATATTCAGATGGTGTTTTTTGGAAAATAAAACCTATCTAAATTTTATACACATATTTTATTTTACTAATCTATATCTATATTAAATTATTTAGTACACATACAAACGTAAGATGTAAAACTTATGACTTTATTTAAACTACGGACGGAACATTTATTTATTTATTTATTTAATTAACATAACATTACATTAAATTACATATAATTATACAATAATAATTTATCATACAATCATATGATAAAATATGTAACTACCCAACTAGGCTGGCCTGTTTTAGGGCAAGTTATATATTTCATTTTAAAACACAATATTCGAATATAGGTACTCATTAGTATATATAATTAATTATGATTTAAAGTTCAATTAAATTAGTACATTATAAAAATTTTAATAAGATTGATACAATACAAATATTTTAATTAAATTAATACAATAAAAGGTGAAATTAGATAAATACATTATATAAATTAATACATTAGTCTAACAGTAGTTTTCCAAATAAGATAATTAGATAAATACATTATATAAATTAAAACATTAGTCTAGCAGTAGTTTTCCAAATAAGATAATTAGATAAATACATTGTATAAATTAATACATAAGTTTAACAGTAGTTTTCCAAATAAGATAAAAAATTTATAAATATTTAAAACGAAGAAGAAGAGAAAAAAAATATTATGATAATACTAATTTTACTAAAGAGTTTTATTTTATAATTTCCATTAATTTCTTTTCAGTGTTTTCTCTACCCATATTGAAAAGAATATTAAAAAGGTTTATTCTGAATTTTTTGGTATTACTGCTGGTTTGAATATTTTTATTAATTAGGTTATATATTCTAGGAGCTTGGAAACTGAATAGTCTTTGGCCAAAAGTTGTTTTCATTTTAGGGACCGTTTTATTATATTTTGCTCTAGTTAAATGCGGTCTTTCAGGCATAATTTGCAGATTGTTTATATTTTTATGGAATGTTATTAGAATTTTCTGTTGGTTCGCGTATTTGCTAAGCCCTAGTATATATTTATAGCATCTTTTTGGCGCTCCACTGAGAGGCAGCCGTGGTAACATGCGTGAAACGGCCGTTTCGGGTTTGGTGGCCCGGGGTTCAACCCCATCTCTGGCCGTTTTTTTAATTTTAATTCAAACGAAATTACTGACGTAACACGAGTTAGGGCCGGTTGTTTCAAGTTGGATTAAAGTAAGCGTTCTTTAAAAGCATAGATTTTTACGTTCTCCACCAATCAGACGATCCGTTTTCGTAAAAATCTATGCTTTTATCGACCGCTTACTTTGATCGAACTTGAAACAACCGGGCCTTACGGAACAGATAGACGGATGGACGGAGAGATAACGAAATTATCATGTTTGATCAGTACAATCTTATACGGCATTTTTGAGAATATTTAGTAAACCTTTTTTAAAGTACGTTTCCCAAAATCCATCACGCCCCACTTGCGGCCCAATCTAGATGTTATTATTCTAAATACCAAGTGCCATGTGCAAGACGATCGATGGCACTTGGCTTCAATTCAATCTAGAATTTTTCACACCCAATAATTATATTATATTGATATAGCGGATTTACACATCTCCGATCCTGAATTTGTTTCCCTAATGACCAAAAAAATCCTCCCCAGTCTGCGAAATAACTTGACAGAATTCTGTTTTAAGGTTAGTTATTAATTACACCCGATGATGAGAAGGACTGCTCCTCTCGAAAAGATAGTAGTGATGAATATAACGCAGCGTGTGTGTAATATAAAGTGTAAATTCAAACATAAATAACAAGAATACTCTGTAAACAAAGTATATTCATTTTTTTATTATTAAAATAGGTAATAAATAAAATGAACCTTTATATATCCTAATATGTATACAATGTAAAATTTCAGTATATCAAATTTTTAATCAAAAGCAAGTATCACGAACTTAGTTTTTTCTTAAAAGTTTTCATATTTTTTCGTCCCTAATATCCCCTGGCAGACTCAAATAAAACTTCAACCCACTGTACAACACAGAAGTTTGCGATCTTTTTTTCTTTCTGAATGGCAATCTTATTTCATCTTTTCTTCTTGTACAATGGTCATGTTCATGTTGTTTTTTTTTCTTATTTTTCTTAATAATTTAAATGTATTTTTGTGTCCACTAACAATTTTAAACATAAATTGAAGTACATAAAATTTTATTATTTGTCTAAGTGTCATTATTTGTAAGCTTTGTAACATCACTTTGATTCTTGGGTATCGATTTCTTTTTAGTATAATTCTAAATGCTTTATTTTGGAGTATTGTTATTTTTTTCAATTCTTCTTCATTCTTGTTAATTATGTTACATACAAAATAATTTTACATCTTTTGAAAAAGTGTATGAAATAACCCAATAACAATATTATAATTGACTTCAATATCAACATTAATTTCTATCAGCGGCATATTATTCAATAAAATATTCCGCACTATTTAACCTAGTTTTGTGACAACATTTTTTTCAGAACCGAAAAATCGGCGTTCATTGGACAATATACATTTAATTTCTTGATACATGCACACTTAATACATATAATTATAAAAATAGTAAAATATAAAAATATCATGCGAGATGCAGGAAAAAATGGAAATAAATCAAAGCAGCGTATTTCGTATGAATCCACAAATGAAATGGCCATCTGAAATAAAAGTAAAAAAAAACGAGAAGAATAAATAAGAATGCAAAGAAGAAATAAGAGAGAATGTAATTTGGTAAACGGAGTAAAATCACAAAAAAGTAACAAGCAGAACTAAAAAATCGATTAAATATGATAACATAAATAAAATGAGTAAAACAATCTATAAAATAAGAATTTTTGAACTAAAAACTCTTAATAGGAATCATTATTCGCCACTCATTGCGTTTTACATCATTTTAAATCTGTTTAAAACTATAGAACAGTGAAAAATCATGGATATTTTAAAAATAAACTTTAGCTTATTTAGTCTTTTCATCACCAAGTCCACCGCTTATACACCAAAATTCAACCAAACATAATCACAAACAGATACACCATCCAAGCGGGCTATAAATAAAGTATTTTACAATATTCCACGCTTGTACATATACAGATTATTAATTAGCTTAAATTTGAAATGTTTCTTCGGCATTGTGTGGTGCATGTTATTGGTACATGATTCTGTAACTTATCCGTTTGTAATCTAGAAAATTATATGCATGTACTGAATTGTATCAATAAATATAAAATAAAATAAATGAATAGGTACATAAAAATCAAGGCCTACGAATTATATGTGCACCACGCGTAATTTATAAAATTCTCAATTACAGAACATGACTGCTGTATCCTGTATTATGTTTACTGCATCCTGAAGACATCTGTTTAAAAGTACTGATTGAACACAGCGATTTGTGACAAAAAAATATCAATTGATTTTCATCAGCTGCGAACGGAAATCGTAAGTCATTGCCAATGACAAAGTTGATTACGACAAAATCGCCATGACGCGGATACGGAAAGGCGAACAATCGGACAGCGCACAGAGGAGTATCGCCTGGCGAAAAGTGGGCGAAAGTGCTATTTTTATAAACGTTAAATACGAAAAATAAACCTTTAACCGCATAGTCTATTAACTATATCATATTATGGATTCGTCATTTGGAATCCTCCTACCCATGACCTCTGCCCGCCAGGACGGCCACAACCCGAGTGTTGTGGAGATAGGACGTCCCGTTAGTGTTTGTTGTCTATTTTTACCGTTACGTTTTATAGTGGGTTTAGTTCAGTTTTTGTTGGTAATTTTACATACTGCGATGGAAAAAGATCAGTACGGTATCCAATTTAAAAAAAACGTGTTTTCAAAATCAAAGGAAAACAACTTCTAAATTAACTCTGATTTTGTGAGTTGTGAGTTGCTTTGGGCAATGAAATTCTACCGGCAGGCGAGTGTAGTTCTTACTGATTCAGGATATGTAAAAAAAGTTCCGACAACTTCCATTTTTCAAAAAAATATATTTAAAATATTAGGACTCTCAAATTAAATTATATTTTTACAGCATTTTTTTTTTTTTTTTAACAGCGGCAGAGGAGAGAATGGAAAGCATCAAGACATTGAAGAAAAAACTTGTATGACATCGTGAGAGAATTCAAATTCAAATTCAAATTCAAATGTTTATTCAATGTTCAATGTTACAAATGTTTACAGTGTTTACAAAATTTAATGAAGCTTTTTTCATTGTTGTTGAGTGTCTTGGCAGCAAGTAAACACTAAATTGATTTGACGCCCTGCCTGCTACACTAGTAATTTACTGTATTATAGCAGACAGTGCTCTTCCAGTAGTATAATGTTCAAGAATATTTATTATTTATATAACATTTGTGAATAAATCTTATTGCCAATTAAAATTAAGTAATAGTAATAATTAAATGTTTACAATTTAATAATGGTGTTAATTAATTATATTATAGACAAAGGAAAAAAAACGATCTGAATAGGGTATTAATAAAATAAAATAAAACAATTAAAAGTATTTAAAAAGATGACAGTAACAGTAAGACAGTAAGTGACAGTAAATGTTCTTGTAGGAATAGTATATAGAATGTACTTAAAATAATTTTGACAGAAAGATGGAATATTTGAAAATAATAATTACAAAATTTTCAAGTGAAAAATTTCCGATTCTATATTAGCGTCAAATTAAGAGAATAAGTATTAAACATTGATTTTGTTAAACTTTTAAAACATTTTCTGCCATAAAATAATTTCGCGCACTTTTCGATAGCCCATACTCCTCTGTGCGGCGTCATGTACGCAGGTACTGGGCGGCTGCAAGTACTCCGCGGCCGGTGAAAGGTTGTACCGCGGCCAAAGGACAGCCTGGTCGTGAGGCGAATTAGTTTGTTGGTCCGTTTAAACATTATCATCGTCCGGCGCTAAGTGGGGATGGACCAGTTTAGATTTCGTTCGTAAAAGAGGCCCATTGTGACATTCATTTTGATATTTAACGCACTGACTGTATTATGACTTCACCTATACACAGATTGCACCGCCTGGGTAATCAATATAGCCCTGTTGACATATTTACTGCTCTTATAATCTTCACACATAAAAACCAATCTATATACTACTTCCTTTCTTTTAACTCGTGGCGTCTGCTTGCTTGCTTGCTGGCTTGCCGTCGAAAAAACTTTTTTAAATCGATTTTTAACCCTTTTCCCGTGATCCAACCGAGCTGAAACTTTGCAAGCAGACTCGTGGCAACTATCAAGAAGGTCTATCAAATTTTCGTTGGAAAAAATTAATAATTATAATATAAGTTTAGATTTTTCAAATTTTTAATGTTTTTTTCATACAAGTTGTATGGATATTGCAACGCATTTGGTAGACGCGAAACCCGACAATGAGAAAGGGAGTATTGTAAAAACTTGGTTTTTATGGGTTATTTTTTTATCTTCTAACTTATAGTTGGCCTATAGACTTAATTTATTATTAATTGTATTTATATATTTGCAATTCGTTTGTAGTATCCTTTTTATGTACTTATAGAGCTGTGCTATTTAAGAACATTGTACCTACTATATATTATACAGGAGCCGATTCAGGGCGTTTATTACTAATAAATAAATAATTTTCTTTCTTCTTCTTAAAAACTGCAAAATAATTTTGTGACATTATTAATATAATTAATAAACATAAACTCATTTATCACCACACTTGTATTGAAAAATTAAATTGAACTGTTCTGGAATGATTGTGATTAATTTTATATAGGAAAAAAGTGAAAAAATTTTGAAGTTAAAGTTAAGGAACACTTAAGGTGTTTAAATAGCAATAATTATTCCGAATTGCTTTTGACTATGGCCATCTTTTGGCTAGATCATTCTTTTGATATAATTTTACAGAATCACAGATTGATAAATTAGATGTTTTGGAAATATGAAAACGTGTTAATATTAAATTAAATATTATAAATAACCAGGTCCTTTTTACAAATAATTATCTTTTAAATTTATTTTCATTTTAAGTAGGTACTTTATTATTATTTATTTTCCATATATAATTATTTCGATATTTTGATTGTCTATATTTCGATTTTCGATTTTATTTTTTTAGTATACAATTGTATCCTGGCGCAGGGGCGATGGGCTCCGAAACATGTTGATATTTTTCAATACAAAGTGGTGAAAACTAAGTTTATTTTTATTAATTAAATTTTCTTTCTATTTGGAATTCTTATTATATCCATGAGTACCTATCTGTTTTAAATTTTAATTTATTTTTAAAGTATTTTGCCATTCTATCATTTAAGGTTTTGTATATGAAAATGATTGTGTTTAGCTTTGGTCCTTACACCGCTTTGTTTTTTTGAATTTGCATTTTTTTAAATCTCTTTGTAATGCTAGCATTAAATAGTGAAGCAATATTGCAAATGAAGAAGAAAATAATAATTTCAGTAAATTTTTGTCTAATTCTTCACATAATTAATTTTATGATTGTTCTCAAAGATTTTACTGTATCCAGCGTTTATATTTCTTCTTCATCGATCTCTATCTTTATCTCATCATTAAGTGTGATGTTCTCGACCGGCTATGCCAGTCGTGACGTTTCTCTCTTCTCTGTTGCGGACTTCCGAGTCTATTTATAGACTTATTCAGGACTCAATAATATAATATAAAACAATATTGTATGCCAAGGTCCCACCATCTGGAATGCCGTCGCTCCGTAAATTCACGCGGTCACATTCACGCGTCTTCCGTCCCTGTCGCGCATACCTATATCACTCACATCTAGATGCTTTACATTATGACTTCTATTTCTTATCAACCTTTCTTTTGTTCTTTGCTATTTCCATAATGTCGATGTGACGTAACAAGTTTTCGATGGTTTTTGTTTGTCTAAATTTTCTGAATTAATCTACGTGTAAGTTTGTATGAAATCGAATGTCCTGTATGCGGGGTGAGTTCTGTCCGTTCTACCGATCTCAAACGGGAATTTCAGAGTTTGTTTTCAGATCAAAATCTCTACACTTGTATACGGTACTGACATTTGTCTTAACTAAATCTTCATCCTTCGCGAACACGCGGTTAAATTAAACTACTAGCCTACCAAACTAAAACTGGCTAGCCAACTGTTCTCGTGAAAATTTCTTGTCTTGTAGTCACGACAACAGTCCACAAGGACCTCATGGTCTTGTAAGGAAATAGACAAGGCGCTGACCGCATTAGAAATAAGTACATAGGTATCTTAAAGTAGGGCGCTTAGTACTTATATCAATATTGATTCGTTGGGAATTCCAAATACAACATTGGAGACGACATAGCGTCTCACAACAGAGCATATCCACCCGCTGGGCCAAAAAACAGCAGCTTTCTGCTCGTGTACGTATGTATATATGTATAATGATCAATCAATCAAAATTTAATGCTCTTCCCAATGAAATGAAGACGGAAAAAAATTATAAAAAATTCAAGACTAAATTGAAAAATCTTCTACAAAAAACCATCACAATAACGCAATGAAAAAATCTTATCAAAAACAATCTATATATACTTTTAAATGTTATTACAATTTACCTTCTTAATTATTAATTTTTATAACTTAATTTAATGTATCCTTGTGTATACCTTATTTACTTATTCTAATGTATCACATTTTTGTATTCTTGTATTGTTTATATCTTACTTACTTAATTTAATGTCTTAATTTTTATAACTTAATCTAATGTTTCTTTTTGTGGATTAATGTGGATTAAAAATATTCATTAATTCACAAAGTCATTGGACTCAAATTAAACTGGAACACTCCAGTAATTCGTTCTTATCGTTACTCGAGAATATTCCACTTGTCTGTAGAATACTTAGTAGACTGACTTTAGACCGCTCGCTATACCAATGACATCGCCAAATGTCAAACGATGACTGTTTGCCGCATGCGCTGTCACTATTTATACCGACTCTACTTCTCAATCATTCCGGCTTATTCCAGATCCTTCTAAATCAATCTAAAGCATTCGCAAACGTCATGGCTATTTCAAAAACCTTCGATTATGTACAGTTCTCATTATTTTTAGAATATCATTTTAGAATATCCTAAGGAAAATAGTAGGCGTAAAGCTTGTGTGGGAAATGTCGGGAAATTTATACTTACACAATATACTTTTTGAGAAATACTAGAAATTTCCGTAGTTTAAAACTTCTAAAAATAGTATACTTCGCATTTTGTCAATCGATCATAGAGCATGATCGATTGACAGCATTCATGGGGAGTAGCACTCAATCCAGTTATTGCAACTCAAAAACTGTTACAAAAGTTATTCTCAAAACTCCACTCAGCCACAATCCCATACACCTCACTCCACTTCCCCCTCTAACTCCCACTCCTATCCCTCTATTTAATATATGTTCTCTTTATTGCTTGACTTAACATTCTATGCCGTGGATCTCTATAATTGGTCTACGAATTACCCAATACGTTATGTATTATTATAATAAATTGTATACTGTTGAGATTCCCAAAATAAAAAAATAAAATAAAAATAAAAAATAAAAAAACATTAATATTTACAAGGACTGACGATATATTCAACGAATTCGATGTTTTTGATATTAGACAAATACTATTTACTCTAAAACATACAACAAAAACAACTAATATGAACACAAACTCTTTAACAATACGCAAAAAAGTCTTGAATGTAATCCGATAATAAATTCCAAAGAAAATTTTAAATACCTGCATAATAAAATTATGGATTTAAAATGTGAGACGACGCAAAATTGGTGCTCTCACCCAAAAAAATTAATGCTGGTTGTGCGGAACGCATTATTAATACGCTAATAGCCGATCCGCTGTATTGAAATTTGATATCCAATTATTAATACGTCTCAAGGTGATATCACGCAGAATTCCTGCTCGATGAAAATTACGCTTTCCCTCTCAGAAAACACAGATGAGAAAACCAAAAAATGCATCAACAAATGAAAACTGACAAGAGTAGCGGCTAGTTTCTTTACCTCGTCCTCCTCATCAATCCTCGTGCCGGCTTTTTAAAGCAGATATCTTTATCAACATATTTTAAAACAAATAACACGCGAAGGAATGTAAATCATGAAATCCCGGAATTAACCATTACAAATATGTATTAGATTCAATTATTATTTCCGTTCATTCAAAACGAAAAAGTGTGCATGCACGAGAAGAAACGCCAGCGATTTTGAATTCGCACTGCCAGAAAGAATATAATAACATTTTTTTCCATTCCATGAGCCGGCTGGCAATCAGTGCCATCTGGCGTCAGAATTTCCATCACACACATGAAAATTCACATGCGCCTCCGAGAGTAGTTATTATATTTTAATATTAATTAATCATCTTGAAAAATATATGCAATTAAACTTTGATAAACCTTAATAACCTTAAACCTTAATAAATGCCTAAATTAATTACTTTATTTTTTCGGCCATTTTTTTATAAATATTTATTTTATATATTTAACTTAACAACATTAAAGGATAATAACTTGAAACTATACATTTGTTAATTAATTACTACCTTAACTAGAATCATCAATAGCAGAAATATTTCCCAGCAAACAAAGATATCAGTTTACAAAGCTATTGTGCTTCCCATATGGAATGGAGGCTTTATTTAATATATACCATTAAAGGAGAAATATTAAAATTGAAGAAATTAATAGATGTGTGTGTATCTATAACATATAATAAATAAATATTCATTACGTATACAAAGTATAGCGGTCAAGACATAAATGATTACACTAACAAATGAGAATAGACCCGAATATTTTTTATATATTAACTATACCACACACAATAACACGCAATATGTACGCACGCCTGCACATTTGTTTTAAATATTTTTTTGTTTAAACTATAATTTTTTTTATTGTTTCATGATTAATGATGGTATTTTAACCGGTTACACACTAACCGTTATTTGAGATTTGTAGGTGTTTGATTGCGTCGGTGATTGGCAACTGTTTTTTTTTGCAATTCGATGAGAAACCATCGGTACTAGGCAACAATGATAACTTAGTTATCAATCATCGATACATCATCCAAATATCAAAAAACTGCACCGAAAATAACCGGTTAAAAAAATGGTTTAACCATCACTAAACATATATAATATAATAAAATATAAATACAAAAAAACTGTACCGAATATTATAAACTTTAAACAATTAAAATAAAATGTGGTGATACTACGTCAATCAAAAATAATGCCGAATATACAAAAAAAAAAATTGTATATTCTCACATTCACCATATATTTTGTTTTCACCCTTACTGGGAACCGGATCGATACCGAGCGCCTTCAAAACATACTTGAAATGAATAAAAATTGGTATCATCTAGTATAAAACCTGGCTCCTCCCACGTGTTAAGTCAGTGATCTACCATCTTAGCTACTCTTTTAGTAGACTGGTGTGTCTGTCAATGTTAAATGATCATATAATGCTGTTTTTTTTTGTCTTAGAAGTTAATGCATTGAATTTCGATAAAAAATATTATTTATACATTCTTAACATCGAAATTTATTTAAAATATTTAAAATGGTTACTCAAATTAAACTTTTAAACTGGCTGGTATAAATGAGAGCGTGATATATTCCAAAACTGATTATCATATTTTGCTTGATTTTCCATATACGGATAGTATTCTGGCTTACGTAGGAGAGAGACTAGGGTGCAGTTCTCCACTAGGGAAATAATTTTATTTAACTGAATTTATTAATATGTTATTAAATCAGAAAAACATATTTTATGCTGAGAATATTATGATTATTATATCTGACGCTTTTTTATTTGTCATCTCATCGATTCAAAGCGAATTAAGTTTAAGACAAGTTGTTATGCAGTTATGTAAATTTATTTTCGCTAACATAAAAAAATGTTGGGAAATGTTGCAATCGATCGAAACTAGCGTGATAGATATAAAATGCACATAAAATAAAGGCGCATAAATTAAATGTATGAACTGGTTTTTATTTGAGTCAGTGAACTGAAAAAATTGTATCGGGCCTGATTGATTGTGGAAGCAGTTCAGAAAATAGTGCATACATAATGTATATACAGGATGTCTCGTAGGTAGTAGCAAAAAAATCGGGGATATCTTCTTCATTCAATTTTGAATAGAAAATATAATTTACACTATGGGTGAAATGTCAATAGTTAAGGAAATAAGCCATATCATTTTTCTCAATATTTCAAACTAATATTTTTTAAAACGTTCGATTTTTATGTAAATATCTTGTGCATATAGTTTTCTGGGATATTGTGACGTACATCTGACTTCTCTGGCTGACATTTGAGATACCATTGCAGGGTCCATCAATAGGGCTGATGTGTTGTAATGTATGTTCATGATTTTGTGGTTAAGTATTTGCTTGCAATACCGTGTCGAAAGTAGGGTGTGTAGTTTTCTAGGTGGCGCTTGGCTTTTCTAGGTAGTCCATGTCGAAAATAGTATGCTTCTCATGGAGACTGCAATGGAATCCGAAACGTCAGCCAGAGTACAGAAATACACAGAAGAATATATCAGAAAACTACACGCAGGAGATCAAAAGACTGTGAAAACCTAAGAACATTTTAATAAAAATAATTTTATAGTATGAATGTGCTACAGATGGTGTGAGTATTGTACAATTTACATGTTTCCATTGCCAGCTTAAAAAAACAAGCAGGTACAGATTGTTTTAAAATACATGCAGATAATATTTAATGTATAGAAATATAATACACATAAAATATTATCTAATAAATTAAGCGTTGTTTCGTTTACAGAGTGGAAATTCATGATTAACACAATGATTTATACACAACGTTTTATTCCACTAATTTGAGTTATATAAGCCTAAGCGCTTTCGATGGACACAACCATCATCTTCAGAGGCAATATTAGAACTATTTGTAAATCAATATGGCCGACAAATAGAAAGTAAAGGGATGACGGAGAGGGAAGATAAGATTAAGCAGGAGTGGGTGGATAAGAGTGGCATCTATGACATAACATGCAATGATTGTGATGCTATGTATATCGAGCAATGTGGTAGAGATATAGGCACAGAATAAAAGAACATCTAAGAGCATTCAGAGGACTATCCGGATACTCTGAGATGGCGGACCACTGTATTGAACATGATCACTTGTTTGACCAAAATAACGTAAGGGTCCTACATCTAGAGGCGAAGGGTCGTAAATTGGATGCTCTAGAAATACTAGAAATTAATAAAGCAATTAAAAATAAAAATAACCTAATAAACATTCAAATACCTGCGTCATCCCCATTGTTAAAATGAGTATTATTGTATGTAAAAATTAATTACTGTTGTATATGTCAATAAATAACTACTCTCGCCCCCCCTTCCTCTCCGTCATCCCTTTACTTTCTATTTGTCGGCCATATTGATTTACAATTAGTTCTAATATTGCCTCTGAAGATGATGGTTGTGTCCATCGAAAGCGCTTAGGCTTATATAACTCAAATTAGTGGAATAAAACATTGTGTATAAATCATTGTGTTAAAATATTATTTATTGGTCACGTATAAAAATAATGTATTTGATATTTATACACGTTAACTAATTTATAATATAGGTTACTATTATATGTTTTTTTTTAATTTCTTGTGAATCTCAACATTCTTTTGGTACAGGTTAATCGGCGCAATGATATACCGGCCCATACACGGTATATGTCAAACACAGGACAAAATATGGAAGTATTTATGTTTTCTCTTTATACTGTTTATAGCTTTAAAAAGCTACTTTAAGTTTAAAAAATTTTACATTCCACTTTGAATCAAGTCACAGACTTTATATTACGAACGCACGTGTGGTAAATACTGGCAAATTATCTAATGTAGATACTGGTTAACTATCATATTTATGTCTTTCAGGTTAGAATGTCGTATTGCTTGACCACACTGCAAGCAGCAAGCAAAAATTGGTCGCATAGCGGATATCAATAGCCGCGCAACGGCCCAAATAGCCGCTTGCAGGTCCTAGCAGCAACTTAACTGCTAGTTTATATTGAATATTATACAAACAATCGTTCAAAACCTTACAAAAATTTTTAAAATATATTTTGCGACGTTTTATTAATTTTATTATTGTAAAAATATATTAAATATACATTATTAAAGTTTTAATAATATAATAAAATAATAATAAAATAAAAACCTTGGTCATAACATAAAGCTGGGGAAAGAAAACCAAACAGCAGAACTACCAAGAAGAATAGGTCTGGGCTGGGCAGCATTTGGTAAATTGAAACACTTGTTTGAAAATAAAGAAATCCCAATATGCCTGAAAAGAAAAATGTTCGATACATGTATCCTACCGATGTTGACATATGAACTAGAAACAGCAACACTAACAGAAAGAAGCATACAAAAATTAAAATGTACACAGCGGGCCATGGAAAGGCAGATGCTCGGCGTAAGCCTTCGAGATAAAATCAGAAATGAAGAAATAAGACGCCGAACAAAAGTTGCCGATATTATGGATCGTATTGCAAAACTAAAATGGCAGTGGGCTGGACATATGGCTCGACAGGAGGATACTAGATGGGCACCCAGAATTCTATAGTGGAGGCCCTGGACAAAAAATAGAAGCGTCGGAAGACCTCCCAAAAGGTGGTCTGATGACATAGTCCAGCAAGCAGGAAGAACCTGGATGCGAAGGGGGAAAAACAGAGATGAGTGGAAGAAAATGGAAGAGGCCTACATCCAGCAGTGGAGAGAAACAGGCTAAGGAAGAAGAAGAAGAAGAAGAAAATAATATTAAATTATCATGGTGAATGAATTTTTAATATCTTCTTTCATAATACTCCAACGTTTCACAGAAGATATTTCAGAAATATTGGGAAAAAATCTCGACATTTTAACCAAAGTGTAAAGATATTTTCTATTCAAAATTGAATGAAGAAGACTTCCAAGAATTTTTTGCTACTAGCTACGGGACGTCCTGTATAAACTGATATTGTATTTGAAAGTTGATTTTGTTGTGTAAAATTATTTAGATAATTATCTCAAGTATTTTTTGATTAAATAAGCACAGTCTAATTAATGAATATGCTGGTCAATAATAAAACTTGTTATTATTTTAAAACAGCAATCTATGACAGCCATTTGTGGACCCAGACAGACTCAGGCTGAATGCACCTCTGCTAACTATCAGGAATCTGTCAACTCGCTTGTCAGATTTAGAACTTTTCAATGTGAGCGACATAATTTCTCACTGGTATTTTACTTATAATATCACCGTTTGCGAGATGCAATCAATAAATAATTTGTTAAATCACACTCAGAGTCTTATTGGACATGTCAAAAAATTTTATAACGAATAAGTGTCAAATCAATATTCTTACCATTTTAAAACTAGATAAATTCTTGTGCTTTGGAAACAGTAGGTACTAACTTGCTGGTGTCCTGGAATTGGGCTCGAACCATCGACCATCAGATCACTAGGTGAGCGTTATGACCACTACGTCAACAAGCTAATTGGATTCTAAGTTTCCATTCTTAAAAATAAATCAAAGAATTTGTAAACCAAAAAAAAAGCAGTAAACCATTTATTTCTCATATTATATACCATACTTCGTATTTTTTAAGTAATATTTTATAAATTTAAATATGAGAAGGAAATTGAACCTTCAGTTGTAAGACCTGACAAATACTTTCATCAAGAAATGTACATTAATAATATTTTTTTATAAACAGACCGTTAATTTAAATTATTTTATATTTTGTAATTATAAATTGTCTATTTTCATCATGTATGTATACGATTTGTGATTTGACGTAAAGGTGCACTTTTAATTTATTTTTTACTGGCAACCGACATTTTTCTAATCGATAATCTCCATGTGCATTAGAAGCTACAAACATTTGTTGATTTATAATAAATTGTATTAAGTTTATCCATTAGGACTATCTATCATGGTTGACTATCTAGACATGTTGACAATCTGTACTGTAATTTTTTTTAATTAAATTCAAAAATCACTATGCCCACAAAGAGGGCATATAGTGAGTTGAATGATAAAAATTGATTTAAATGCAATTTTAACATATAACAGGTAGTTGTGCAACAATTTTTTGCCAAATTAATCGTTGATGTATCGTAGATACCCACCCTACTGATCCTACTTTTTCTTGGATACTCTCAAAGCTTGATATCAAAACAATTATTCGCGTTGTGAAAAAAATAAGCGTCCATTAATTAATTCAGTCCATTTAACCGCTTAAGGAAATACAGTGTCTACTTGTGTTTGTTATTCTTTCGATTTCCTAATGTTTGGGGGTCAACAATAAATGTCAGCACTGCGCTGATCTCAGTCTAGGTCAATGCAGTGGACCACAACTGACATGTAGAGAATTCGCAAGGAGGCTGCCTTTCATTTCAGAGCGGCGTCACGTCCGTCGGCCGCTAATCTCAGGATATAACTCGTAGCCCCTGCTTATTTCTGACAAGGCCGTTCGCATCTAGCTCCGAATAATAATATAAATACACAATACACAGCTGCTAATTGCACCGGTATTAGACCGAGTCAAAGAGTCCTGCTATGATTGATTGCGGCCATATTTGTTGTTTAGACTGTTCAAAAATAGTCACTTTTGTTCTAGCTGACTTTGGCGTTCCTGATTAAGGAAGTAAAACAAATAGGTGATTATATATTATTGCTGAGATTTAAAATAATAAGTGTATTACCGGTAAGCAGTACTGGCATGTTTTAATGAACCTACATATGTCGTAGATATCAATGGAAAACTAATGCTATATACATATTTTTTCAAGTACAAACTGTAAGTGATATAATTTTTTGTAAATTTAAAATTTTTTTCACCCACATCACGGCCATTACCGTTAAATGAACTCATAAATTTAAAAAAGTGGTTTGACTGTTTTTTGCAGCTTCAAATTTACAAATTCTTGGCAAACAAAAATATATGTTAAAAACATCCATGTAGTATGGACGCATCATGCAACTTTTTAATTCTCCTGTTACTAGACTATAATAATTTTAATAGAAAATATCTGTGAAGGTTGAACGGTTTGTTCGCCTCAAAAAATACTTTTTACTTCATGGTTTATCCAATTCACAGAACATTGAACGTACGTAGAAAAAATATATACACTCGTACATTTAGACATTTTGTAGGAAGAATCCAATCTGTAAAATGCGTCATTTCTCAGTAAATATTTTTTTTCTTCTTATAATTACATTAAAAAAACATCTCTACAATAAGCTTTTTGTAAAAGTTATGCAATAATGAAATAAATATCGTCGTATTAGGTTTTTGTCGGTTTAAATTTTTAGAAGCCACTTTTTCAGTTCCATGTTTTTTGAGCTGAATGTTTAATATAATCCAATTACAATTACAATTAAGTAATCCAATTTCAGCAAAGATTTAATAGTGATCCATACCCGGCGTTGTTTCAAATGTAAATATAATTTAGAATATATAGACCCCTATGGTCCTTCTTCTAATGACAGTACTGATACGTAGAACATACATCATGGTATCTATACAAAAAAATATTAACATAATTAAAAAAATATTAAATTAAATGAACAAGAAATGAATTTCGTTAATATTTAAAATGTGACACGTGCTCTATGTAGGTACACACTTTTAAATGTACTTTAAAATAAGCTACTTGTACTTAACTGGAATATTCATGTTATTCCGAATTTAACATATCATTATATTTCTTCAAATAAAGATTTCATTTCGCTTTTTTTCAAAAATACATACGTATTGTATTTACGGTGCAACTCGTATTTCTAAAGAGAAATCATACAAAATATGGTTAGATCGGTCATGGAGACAGGCAAACGGATATTTAATTTTACATAAACTTGGCCGAATGTATGCAACGATAAACGAGGCATCAATTTTTCATCAGTAATCAATATATCTTGATGATGATTCAATCAGACAATGAAATTTTAAAAATTTGTATTGGAGAACACCGCTCGATATATTGCGTACTGGTCATGTTGAACGTTTCCCAAGCTCAAAAATGAATTGAAAATAAAATAAAAAATTATTGTGTTTTATGCGTCATTATAAATATCGTGGTGTTTCACTGATTCTTATTATAGTCCATTAATGTAATATGTTTCATATTTTTGTTCTTCTAATGTATAAACGCATTGCTTATATTATAATAAGAACTAAATTCATACCAAAGAAACGGAAAATTTAATATTTGAACTTTAATCTAAATGATACCCAGATAATAACGTGTTCGGGCAAAAATCCTTGGTAGTCTCTGATCGAATGCTTTATAAAAATTGTCTATAAGCGCGGAATTCCCTGTGTATGACAGTTGCCACGAACCATAGATTGTTTTGGCATCTCGGAATTGACGGTTGATTTTGTCGCGGCAGATATAAAGCGACAAAATTTAATTTTATTGTACTAAACCTTTTCGGTCAGCTAAAGTGGTGCAGTCAACAGGATTTTCAGCTGAAGCAGAACTTCAGTCGGAGAACGATGACGGCGGGAATCGCCTGCAGAAATCTGGTAAGTGGTATCTGTTACAAATCTAGAGAATTTCGTTTCCTGTAGAGAATCCGAACCAGAGTAAAAATCAGGGATTTGCTCCAGTGCACCATATTGTTCCAAAGGCATTTGAACAATAGGGTATCTATATATACTTGAAGGAGATATTTAAAACATTGCATGGCTTTAAAAAGATTTTTTATTTTATTTTTATAATAGGCGCAGTGCATGTACACTAGTGAGGATATAACACTGTTGAAGAACATTTTATTGATACAATTTTTGACTTTTAAGTTGATCGTCCCTAACAAATATTATCCTTTCTCTCTTCAATAATTTTTAATATATCTCGACTCCACCTTTTTGTTCAATAAGAATAAAAGTTGTATTGTTTTGCCCACAGATATTTTCAAAGGTCAAACATTATTACACGAACCGATTATTTCCTTAGTTTTTTCTGTACAATTCAAGACACCGAGTCTGCTAATATAATCATATTTTAATCGGCAATGTTCTTATTCCATTTTATTATATCAATTAAAACAGTATTGTCTTTGTAAGTCGTACGTATGTAGATATTTGTAAACTGAATAACTAATTTTAGCTATTTGAAAAAAATTCAAAATACATTAATATATTTGCAATTAAAAATTCACAAAAAAAAACGCAAAGGTTAAATCGAAACATTTTGTAATGTTTCAATGACGATTGCCGACTGTTCGGAATATAATTTAATTGTATCTATTCACGCCATCACGTGATTTCCGTGAATTTTCCTGGTTTCCACAATTTTATTATTTTTCTTCAAGTTCTGAGTAAGTTTTCATACATCATCACAGTAAGTAGCCAAAGTCACTGACTTAAGGCGTTCATCGGCGACGACCAATTTTTCATATAGCTTTCTTACATTTTGTATCATTCATTTAATTTTCTCATTATATTTTATACGTTTTCAATACATTCATCTTTCTAAAATGATACTTACTAAATTATTTAATACATTATAAAATAACTAAGCCAACGATGTTTTAGAACGGAAGAAAATTGACCTATTTTATAGGCTTTATTTAAATAACTTATTACACACATGACCGTGTGCCATAATTTTTTTTCAATAATATGACAAAGTAATGATTATCTTTAATTTGTCATTTTTTTTAAATCAGAAAGTTTTTTTCTTAAAATTTAAGATGTAAAAGAAACTTTTTAAAATTATTTTTGCATGGTTTTTTTCAACCCTTCTATTTTAATAACTTTTAACTCCAATAATTTAAAAGGATAGATATTGTTCACTTAAGGCAATATTGTATTTTGAGCACTCGAAAAAAGGCTATTTTTTGGACGCCATTTTGTTATTTTTGCATGCATATTGAAAATTCTAGTTCAGTCGGTTGCTGGTGATATATTAAACCTAAAAATTCAACTTTTTTCTGTTTTAGATGGCCCATTTTTGAAATTTCAGCACCAGCGCTGACCCACCTACTTATCGAGGCTTTGTATTCAAACGGTGTTTCTGTATTTTTAAAGTGCGTAAAATATGTGATAATTTTTTTGGAGTATTTCAAGAGTTTATTTATTAATAATCTAAATAAATAATAAATCTAAATAATAAATCCTAATAAATCCTACATCAATATATTTATTCATAATGTCATAAAAATTCATAGAAATAGCCATTTTCGAGCACCCAAAGTAGAATCCGGCTTTAAAGTACAAAAAAAAAACTTACTGAAAATTCATTATTTCAGCCTTTTAATCAAGACGCATATTTAAGGCACAACAGAAGAAACAAATATTTTTATTTCTTTTACAGAAAAGAAGTCCTTAATGGACACCACTTAAATAAGAATTTAGCCAACGAGTAGGATACTTTCCTCAGAATTAAAATTATGGGAAGAGCACAAAGAGGAAGGCGTAGACAAAAATACATCCACAAAATAATTAGCAAGGCGTATGCAGATGCCTAGAGACAACTTCTGGATGGTGTTCAGCGTAGAGACGCACAGTGAACATTGCAACGACAAGAACACTATGCGTAGTTTATGTAGGTGTGAACATGCGAACTTCTGTGACAATGTGTCTATCGTGTACCAAGATAGAAATTGACTTAAAGAAGAATGTTGGATACTTCTTTGGGTAAAGGGGGATTTCTCACTATGAGATATTACAAAGTAGGTACAAAAACAGGTGCGCGGGGTCCAAGGCCAACGAAGTATATCACGTAACACGCAAAAATCCTCAGTGTGAGCGACTATTGCTAATTTTGTTAACTGTAGATATGTATTACAGGATCGAACGAGTCATATTTGTATCTCGTTCGAACGTGTAGTACAGTATTAATGATTCTACGTAGATGAGAAAAATGGCCTGGATTACTTAGTGTGAAATAGGCTTACAGATCTCAGTGATCGGACAGAAATGTTTAAGTCTATTTGTGATGATATCGACAGATTGATTACTTATTTCGTAGGGATTCGTTAGGTCCATATTTTTCTTCATTTTTCTAGGAAAATTATTCTTCTTTTCCTCCCTGCCTCTCTATCCTGGTTCATTCGGGGTCGGGCCTCCTTGTGCGAAGGCGCCAGGATCGTGGGTTGTCCGTAAAAGGAGATTTTGTTTCGGCAAATATTTTTACGGCCGGTTGCCACCTGACGACAACATCTTATTAAGATGTGGGCGCCGCTGTTGACCTTGACGGTTCTTCCATCGCCGTCCCTGCTGTGAACTCCAGCCCAAACTCATAGCGCTGGCCCGACCTGCACTCCAATATTTTGGAGAAGCCCAAAGACAGGGGTTTCATTAGGAGTGTCCGTCTCCTGCTTGTTGGAGCTATTTTATTTCACTCTTACCCCACAAATGTTCAAGAGAGACGAATACATAGATAGGCATTCCCCTATCTGCCACCCGGGGATACGTTCTTTAGGAGACAGGCTCCCCCGAGAGTTTCTAGGGTGTTTATGAAACTATGAAATTGAAAAAGGAATAGAAATAAATAAATTAAAATATTCTAAAATCATTATCTGTTTTTTCTAATATTTCTAAAATCAAAAAATACTACTTCATTAAATGGGTGTAGGATCAATCTCCGAGGCCCGTAAACTATCCTTCATTATTGGTAGTTCTGCAATCGCTCCTTCGCTCCCACGGAGATATTTCTTTCCAACCGCAAAAGCATTACGAAGGCCTCGACGATTATATTATTGCAGAACCGTGGAAAACCATTGTTAACATCAGATTTCGCCAATCCAACAAACGTGGCATATTGTTTTTGTTTTGATTGTAATGGATAATAATTACATACGATTGTAATCAATTAACACTATATCTTGCCTCGGCATCGCCGCGCAGAAATCATTAATGAAAATTAACAATTTATTTTGCATGTGCTTCTCTTCTAAGTCTCGCGAGTAGTAAGGAGAGAAGGAAGAGGGACCCACCACACGCCCAGGGCCATTCTATGAGCAACAGCTCCCATATTGACCCTACACTTTTGCCACCCGTGTTCGGCATTTTTTAATGCTAAAGTGGCCGTGCTCACCGTGCGAGCGGGACGGGGAGGCGCCCACACAAAGCCTCTTCTCCGTCTCCGAGGTGCAGGGACAGGGACAGAGACTAGTAGAGGAGGATCACCTAATACTGCAAATTAAGTTTATGTATTCAAAATATTAATTAATTAATATTTTGAATACATAAATATACAGTATATTCGATGTCACGTGCCACAAACAATAAATCTTAAAGTTTTCAGAAGAGATGAAAACAAGTTATTTTTTAATATTGAAGATTGATTGATAAGGATGAGATTAATTCACGCAAATCATAAAGAAAAACGCGGTGAATATTCTCGTATTTCAGATTTTTTAAATCGTTCAACAAGCCACGAGAACCAATTACTGTAATGAAACACATCACGAAAGCACACAGGCTTGAGAAAATCATATAGATGTGCTGTGTCTTCACCGGGAATCGAACTCGGAATGAGAAGCCAATAACATACGCACTGGACTAAGTGCGCTTATTAAACAAAAATATGTGCTTGTACCGTATCTTCAAGTTCAGCTCAGTTGATAAATTTTCCAAGAAAGCTTTCGAAATGAGTAACCTGTTCTAATCTTCAAACTTTAAAACAGACCTTTGGGATCCTTTCATTGATTGTTTGCTATTCGCTCGTAATTGTTACTCTCCACACTTATCCTAATTAAAGGGGTAGGTTTATTTTTGGGACTTATTCGTTATTCATTCGCTATTTTAAAATTATAAAAAGGGATTTTGTAAAAAATACGCAAATGTTGCTTTTTTGGAACTTTTGATTTAATAATCAATAAAATTTTAACTATTTAAAATACTGACCGGTTAAAACCATTGTGCATTAGCTGATATTGTTTTAGTTTTTTGACTTCATGCGATACGTTTTGGACGGCGAGACGTACTGCACTTCCTGTAATCCCTATGAAATTTTTTGTTGTCACTTAAACACTTAATAAAAAAATTACATGCGATTTACTGATTATTTATTAACATGTTTATATGTAAAAAATATTGTCTTTTCTAAATTGAATGAACAAGACTTTCCCGAAGTTTTTTCTACCAGCTACGAGACACCTTGAATATCATGAGCATTTAAAATGGCGCCTTACAGTCGTCAAGATAATTCCTTAAAATATGAATGGATGAGAAAAATGTTGAAAGATTATTATAAAATTAATTTATCGTTATAGTGCATGGGGCCAATTGAGGATTGAGATTACATTTTTCATGCAAAATTTTGGGTTTAATTGTTTATTAAAAAATTAAAGAAAATGGCTCGATATGCGATAGACCAAAGCATTGTGAAGATTAAAAAAAATATATTTATTAAAAAATATAAAATAACTTATTAGTCAAATCAACTCTGATATATTTGTTTTTTGTTTTTGTTAATTATTAACTTTTAATTTAAACCAATCAAATTTTTTAGTATATGTCGTATCTTAATAAATAGATAACTGGCCCCGATACATGTCGTTTTCTTTCTATTAATATATTTTTTCAAATGTCGTTTTTTATTAAATTAAGAAAAATGTTCTGAATACAGTTACCGAGGCTTTCTAATATGTACTGTACTGTGTCTGTACAGTACCTAAATGTGTAAATGTACTGAAGTCTAGATTTTTTGTATCTAACTCTTCCAAAATCATGTTTCCTATAAACTTATAGGCTAGGCTTCCAATAAAATCTCGAATGCAGTATATTACAAATAAGTTATCATCGATGACTGCATTAATTTTTTTTTGTATATTACTGTCTTTGCTTTTATGCCCCACAAATGAAAAAAAGAGATTGAGGTATCAGTACGTTACGCACGCAAAGTATTTATACACATGTTATTTCCTTTTCGTATGTTTTTTCATTGGAGATTTTGCCATAGTATAATAATTAGTTTCCTCATTTTAACTATCATACTTTTATCTATACTTAGTTAGATATCAAAATAAGTGCAACATTCGTACGGGCAAGTTGTCCAAATAAGTCACTGGAAGTTAAAATATGTAGAAGAGTAAGTAACCTTTGATTAATGATAATCTATAGAGGTTCGTAAGTAGGCACGAGCCTTGGGAGTAAAAACGAGAGTGAAGCCTATAATTTTGCTCGCAACCTGCAGCGGGCTGTATTGCAGTACCTCTTGCCTGATATACTTTACCTAATATGAGTCTCTTACCTTAAAGATATAAAACTTGGGTAAATTTATGATGACAACTCTTTTGGTGCTCGAGATTTTATTTACTTAATTGGAACTAATATTTTTTTATATTAAATCTAAGAAAATGTGTTGAGAAACGTCAGATTTTTTAAGGTCCAGCAACTTTGTTGGGTTAGGCATCTGGTTCCCATGGTAGAATCCTCATCAAGGCGCACCTGACACTCCATAATCCAGACAGAAGACGGTTTGGAAGACGTCTTCGATGGTTTGGCAGAATCTGGAAGAACCCGGATGATCTGGGGATCAATGTTGGCTAAGCATGGCTCAGAATAGAGAGAAGGGCCATGATTGGATTGAATCGGATATTAATAAAAACCCAGATAACTAGTCTAGCGCTTTTTTGTAGAGATATTTGAAATGGTCGTCCTTAGGTGTTATGGCTTGCAGCCTATATTCAATGTTAAATATTTATTCATAGGTATACACTTTGTATTGGACTATACCTATCTCACTAAAAAATATCAATAGACAGGCATAGCTTATAAATTAGTTGTGCAATTACTAGCTCATTAGACATTTTGTCTAACACACAAAACGTGAAATAATTATCTCCTTAATTTAGTTAGATATATATATAAAAAAAAGCGAAAAAACTACAAATACATTAATTGTGGGGTATAAAAGCAAAGGCAGCAATATCCAAAAAACTAAAAAAATATTTCGAATGTAGTCACCGAGGATTACTAATGTGTAGTGTACTGAATTACCTATATAATTTATGTATCCTATCCTTCCAAAATCAGGTTTCCTATAAATATATAAGCTATATTTCCTATAAAATCTCGAATAATCCTTGGTTACAATATTTTATTACATTATTTTATTTTTAACATTATTTTTTTATACATTATCCTTGGTTAACATTAATTTTTTTTTCATTTTAACAAACCAAGAGGCTCAATTACAGAAGCGAAGCACATCACAAAACACCCAGGCTTGAGAATCAGAAATCAGAATCACTCAGATTTGTTGTGACCTTACCGGGGATCGAACCCGGAGCCCTCGGTGTGGGATACACGCGTCATACCTTCTAGGCTACGGGAGCCGCAATTTGATCAAGTAAGGTAAAAACTTGACTAGTTGTCTTTAAATTTAGTTTAACAAAACAGTTAAACAAAGTTTGTTGAGAAAGACTGCAACTTACTTGAATGATTGAGTAACTGATGCGGTTACATGTGAGTATATTTGATATGTTTATTCTCTTAAGCTTACCAGGCGATATTGATTGCAGATTTAGATTTCGTTTCACAACATGGATTCCCACGTTCATTAAAATATCACCATTTATGTTACAAATGGAGTAACAACAACGATTATGTATATCAATGTCACAGAATTTGTGACTAAACTATACCTTTAAAAGACGAGAAGATTGATTGCTTTTCATGAGTGTGAAGTTTGATCTCAGACGTAAGCGCAAGAAAATAGATTGCAGATTTTCAAAAATAATATTGCTTGTCCATGTGCAATAAATAGCAAAAAATATTAGCAGTATCCGGCGCTAGGAGAATAATAAAAAAAATTGCCAATCTGTTATTTGTAATAAGTATAATGGATTGCTGTATGTACCAAGGAGATCCATGTGATTTGCTGTCGCAACTTGAAGAGGGAATGCATTTCATTGCGATTCACCAAAAATTTTATGAACTCTAAAATTTAAATGGATCCGAACGAATTGCGCTTATGAGTATAACGCCTGTTACTTTTTTTATAGAGAAGCTAATGCTCGGAACTAATTTTCAGAAATATTAAACTATTTAAATGGTAATGCGTAGTACGTAATTTCAAGGTCTAGTTTTGAAAGAGAATGCCGATTATTTCTAAACATCAAAGAGGACGGACTTCGCAATCCTGAGGATGTAAAAATTATAGAAATTCGACATGCAGAAAATTGGTTGTTTCGTACTTCAGCGCACGTTACAACTGATCCTTTTGATGAGGTTTCTGTGAGATTTTCGGTCCTATTCCATCGCTGAAGTAGAATTTCGCACCCACGAGAGTCTTTGGCGGCAAATCTCGGCTTTTATAGTTTTATTGTATACACCATGTCACTTAGATTCACCATCTTGCGTCTCACTTCAAACGAGTCATGTAGATAGATATTCCACTCGTCAGTTGGGTGAATCTAAATATCAACAGCTGTGATTTCATGTCTGTTTGAATAACATTTCAGAGTAAATAGTTGTGGCTATATTTTCATTATAGATGACTTTGTGCGCGTGTATCGAATTGCGCTGTTATATTTATTGTTGTGTACCTACACATTTTTGAGTTTTGATTTATTTCTACTATCTAATCTTGCGTGCTTGATTCCAGATTAAAATCTTAACTCGTGTACGCGATATCAAGATTTATCTCAAATAAATATTTGAGATTGATCCCATTACGTCTCGTTCGGTGTACACGAGCCAAAACGGCAGTGCTCAACAAAGCTCAAAAATGTCGACAAATAATCCACGCAGTTCCATCGAACCACGTTCCTCAGTCAAAAACTTACCTAATCTATTTTTAATGAACAGTTAATTAATTGAGAATTTTTCCCGTTAATATAATGCATCGAGACTATAGTGCTAGAGATTTGCTCCAGAAGTGAATGTTTTTTAATACGTCAAATTTTTTGTGATTGCAGCAACTTTATTTAATTGTAATCAATTTGTTATTTTTAATGCCAGAATAGAATTGAAAAAAAAACATCTACGACGGATCATTAAATTACACTACAAATATTGCTCAAGAGTGCATAATTTTTCGGTCGTACAATTGCTGAAATATTATTCAACCTGATGAATAATTCTCCGGGCCCAACCACTAACAGATTTGGAACAGCTCCAATATCCTGGTGGAGGTAATCCGCTGTCACGAATTGTTGGAAATCTCCGAGCTGAATCTCTATCGTGATTTAATTCTTACCTTTTACAATTTAAAAAGTCGCGTAGGCGCTAATGAACTTGCGCAATGTTTTAAAAGTGATTATTTATTTTGAAGTACTTGGATCACGTTTCTATGTAAATTATTTGGCCTAGTGTACAGTATTGAGAATCTTATGTCCAAGGAAAGAGATACAGTAGGTATGAGACATTTACCTAGTTGATATTTGTAAATCTCAGTATCGTGTACCCACGTGAGTTTAGATTATGAATAGGAGATAAACTCATTCGGCTTGCTCGGTAGTAAATAAATAATAAGTAACGCAAATATTAAAACAAATACTTAAAAAATATACTTGATTCTGTAAAATTCGATCACAAGAAACGATTATTAAAGAGTTAAGGTTGTTTTTACGGTCGTTAGACATATTTAACTGTAAATAGTTTCACAACAAAGTGCATATAATTTGCGGCCTCGAAAGCCGTAATCAGTCCGCCCTCTACGTCCGCGGGTAAAGGTCGTCCTCCTGATGACGTTGAATAAGCATTCAACGAAACGTCGAGAATCGTTTCTCGGAAAAACATACGGTTCGTATAAAATATCCGCAACTATTTACAGTTAAACAAGAAACGATTTTCCAATCAACAATTTTCTATTACAAGACACTCTTCTGATTCACTGAAAACGAATTTAATAATCGCGGCCTTTTATGCCTAGTAGTACTTGTACTTTCTTAATTTTAACAAATATTATTAAGTATATTAGGAAACCTCTTATCTAGGTACGTTATACTTTAAATTTATTTTAATCAAGCGTAAACTTCGGATACAAATGAATAATTAAAAACGGCAAAAGATTAATTAATTTTGTCGAAGTAAAACACATGGTAATGACGTTACTGGTAACGATTTAAAAAAATTTTAACTTTTTTTAGCCATGTCATCTAGATGATGATGATATTTCGATGTTCTTAAAAAGACCTGTTTATTTGTTGAAGTATTATTAATATCATCACGTATACCAATCATTAGATTCTAGAGTTTTGTCAGAAATGTAAGTTTTTGATTAATGTTCTATAAAATAAGTACTAATATTATTTTAAAGTTGGTAAAAATTAGTTTATTTTACACACATCTAATTTCTTTTCCAATTTTTCTATTTTCGTCATCCAAAGACTTCAAATAGTAAATTACAACCAATATTTTCGTCACAATGATAGAAACATTGACGTCTTGACGTTTCTTTATTTTTTAGTGTTGGAGTAATATTCAAACGTATAATTTGGTTGTCTATCTGTCCATAAAATCTTGTAACGTCCGTAATTTCTTTTGAATTCACGTCTAAAAAACGAGATAAATGGCCGGAGATGGGACGTGAACCCCGGTCCGACAAACCCTAACCCGCCGCAACTTAACAATGTTGCTACCGCCGTACTTATTACGGTGTATGGCTAGTGCATAATAGTTACATAAATAAAGCCTTTTCTGAGAATAAGACGTTATACGCCGATTATAAAACAGTCTGTCAATATAGACACATAGTGCGTAGTTTGAAAAACAACCACAAAAAGCAAATATTAGTATTAATTATTAAAAGACCGGAATATATGGAAGGCGATTTTTTCGCGTCAGTGAACACCTCGTAGCATTTAGAATATCGCACGCATGCATTTCTCATATCCTGGTATGAAAAAGCATACTACAAGGCGACCATAAATTTTCTGTCGATTCAAATATTAGATAGATACTTACGTAAATAAAAACGTTCATCAAATTATTAGGTGAATATTTGTGAGTGTTGAATACAAGCAGTGTTAATGGAAACTTGCTGCGAATTTAGTCCTTCTCGATTACTTTGTTCATTTTTATCGTTTACTAGCTGTTCATATCCGGCGTTGCACGGATTAAGGATTAAGTTGAAAATAAATTTGTGGGGGAAAACAAAGGTTCGATTCGAACGGTATAGATTTGCATCGAAAATATATCAGGGGAGGGGAAAATTTCAAATTAATTAATTACACTTAAATTAAAACATTTCATCAGATTTTCAACAACATCTGCAACAATAGTGATGGTCAAATTTTATTTTAACCGGTTACCGTGGTAAAATTATTTGAAATCTATATCTGATTGTTTCCATGATTGGTAACTGAGATATAACAGTTAAAAATTATTTAGTACAATCAAATACAAACCTCAAATAACACTACCATGTGTAACCGGTAAAAATACCATTACTATATTCAAATATGAAAAAACAATTCCAACGTTCATCTAGTACATTTCTACTGTCAGATTTTTTATAGTGCATTAAACAGTCATTTCATTCAAGAAATCCAAATTTACATTTATTTATAGCATACAAAATGGCATTATATATCAATATTTTTCAGAATATTTTGAGTAGGTACGTTCAAAATTTTCAAGAACATAATACCGGATTTTATCCCCAGCAGAACATCATTAATCAAGGTATATATTATTTATTTATATATTTTTCACATCTGCGGCGACATCTGTACTAGTTTATAGGAATGAAAAATTTTCAAACCACAGAGAGCGGTAATAAAAATAACAATTCACATGTGGAACAAGGTGTGCAAAGTTAAGATAAACCAACTTCCGTATACAACTTCCAAAATTGTTATAAATGTGGTAGCCTATCATGGGTGGAATTTGTGAACGTTATATTGTGTAAGGTCATCACTCAAGCTAGCCATACGATAGTTCAGAAGCAATTTGAACAACTAAAAAGACTTCCGTACCTTCTTTCCCATATAAAAAATTAATTAATTTAGAAAAAGAAGATGTGAAATATATACAAGGTTAAACAAATAGATAAAAAAAATAAAAAACGAGCGAGCCTTACAGTAGTCGCATATGATGTGTAATATTTGACATCTCACAATTAAAGATATCAATTGAGTACCAAAACCAACCTATATATTTATTAATTAGTAAATACAAGTAAATAAAATATATGGGCATTTATTTATTAGGTAATAGGTAGGCACCTACCGAATTTATCTACATACGCATTTTGTTTAGAAATGTGTTTTGTATGAAAATTTTGAATAAATATTTAAAAATAATCACATAAATTACATAAAATTTGAGAATGAAAGTCATTAATGCTCATTATGGTTTACATTAATGTAAAAAAAATTAAGTATTTATTGGATAGTTTCGAAGATATACCTAAGCCAAAATATATTAAAGTTACAACATCCACATGCTTATCACCAGCCACGTAGCATATATACAAAATCAGAAGAGTTGGCTGCTGGAAGTATGCGTCGTCGCTGTGATGGCATTTGCTGGACACTGATTCGTTTATAAACGATGATTTTTTCCATCGCGCGCGCTCATTGGTTAAATGAAATTGCGCGCGCTTCCCTGGCGTTTTATTTCCTGCTACGCATTACCGTCCTTTTTCACGAAATCATTGCCACAGATTGCAGGAAAGCGAGAGGAAAGATGTTGCACATCAAAAATAGTTAAAAATTATATCACACATGGATTCAAAATATAGTTTAACAGGCAGTATATTATATTTAGCGTACAAATTTATTTAATCTGTAATATTATTGAAAATAAACAAATAAAATAATTATATATTTTAACATTGACATTAAAATATAAAAATATATATATATATATATATATATATATACGTAGGTTATTAATAAATGTTGATTTAACATTACCACTTGGGTTTATTGATGAGAAAATAATTAACTCCGAGCAAGAATTAATTAACATCTAATAAATACAAGAAATATAACATGCTTAAGCAGGTACTTATGCTTATCCGTAATTTTAATTTCCACTATAATTTAATGTAATTATGTGTTAATCCGCTATGGTAGGTGCATATCTAATTATCTTTGGTTACTTTGGTCCAATAATAATCTTTTCACGCGAACGTCTAGCGGTAATGATGTAGGTATACACGAATATTTTATTTACAACTAACAGAAAGCAATCGGTAACGCCGATTGCTTGTCGCTAGGCCCTGCAGGCCATTGATTAATAAAAAAAGACAATTTACATAGTATTCATTTTCTCTACAAAAAATCCAGTGAAAAATTAAAAATAATAAAATGTAAAAATAACCTTCCAATAACATATTTAAAATAAAATGTCGGCCCACCTTAGTGTGCCGACTCCAGGAAATCCAATAGTGAGCCAAAATCTCAATCCAGGAATTTCTGGATTCGATTATGATGATCCAGGGATAAGAGATTACTAATTTTAATAAATTTACATTTTAGTAAGCAAGGAATATTTACATTTTAGTATGCTAGGAATATTTACACTTTAGTAAGCTAGGAATATTTATATTAAATATGACGTAAATATTAAGGCAAGATTGTGATATATATATTTAAATATGAAATAAGTTCATAATTACGTATTTTTACCATATATTTCGGCCGCCAGTTAAGGCTAATCTAGCGCAGCGTAGCGCCTTGATAAGTGATAGTAATGAACATTAATAATGCATTTTTTGCTTTCTATGCCCCATTATAATTTAATACATCATAATTATTTGCGCCATCTGGTATCGTTTGTAACGGACGTTGTTGCATAGAGAATTATGTTTTTTTTTTATAATTTACTTGCTGTTCGTATCCAGCATTGCACGGGTCAAGGATTAAGTTAAAAAGTTTGTCGAGGGCAAAAAGATTCCATTGTTTTGTAAAGCTTCTAATAAAAACAAAGTTTACATTTAATCAAGGCTAGGATGGATGGGATGCCCAGGGGAAAACTGGCCTATATTTTCCGCCGGTTTCTAAAGAATATGTATGTGAAATTTGGGTCAGATCTGTCAAACGGTGGAGGTTTATGTAGAGAATATACCAGGGGCAGGGGCGGGGTAAAGGGGAGGGGGAAATGTAGCCTTTGTTTTCCGCCGCGTTCTAAAGAGTAGGAAAGTATTTAAAATTTAGGTCAGATCGGTCAAATGGTGTAGATTTGTACAGAAAATATATCAGGGGAAGGCGTGAATGTCGCTCGCGGGAAGGCGCGAATGTATATTACCCGCCGGGTCCTAAAGAATAAGTTTGCGAAATTTGGTGCATACGGTCAAACGGTGTAGATATAGTAGGTGTTTCGCACACGATCAATCCAGCGTCATAAAATTGGACACTAAATTTAATAAAAATAACAATAAATGGCCGTGTGTGTGTGTGTTGGTGAATTCATGTGTAAATAAACATCGCCCGCGAAAAGCAATTAGTGAATCATTGTTGACCGCGTATGAATGAAAAGGGGTCATTAAGACGATTTCTAGGAATTATAATGTGTTTGTTTATATTTCATGTTCATTCATTTTATGTATATAATTGTTACTATAAGGTTTAGGTAAGATTTTTTTTTCCGCGTCGAGGCCTCGACCAACTTGTCTAACTTTAAGAATTTTTTAATTTTATATGTATGTTTATGTGTAAATTTAATTCTTTGTTTGAAATAAAATGAGTGGAATTAACGGTATTATTACTGACGAATCCTGACTGGAGATATAAGGTTTTGTGCATTATTAGGACATCCGCGAGATTCGGAAATAAACGAATCTCACTGTGGAGGATGACGGCCGATCTTGCGGATTAAATTAAATATTAAAAATTTGTTTTTTGCCAGTTTTTAGATAACTGCGCAGCAGATTTGAAAGGCCGTTCAAATGGTCGCTGTTTTATGGACCAGACGTGCGCGGCGCGTGGAATGTTTGCAACGCCGTAAAACCAGAAAGTTCACGAGATGAACTCAGAAAAAGTGCACAAAACCTGGCATGTTGTATATCGTTAGATTCGGCATGTCATTTCCTGTCAGAATTCGTTATAAAATAAAGAATCGGATTAGTTTTAGAAGGAGATACATCGAGAGATAGGAATCGACCTTTTTGAATCGATTTATGAACGCCGACAAATCCGGACACATTGTTCCTAATTAATTTAACATGCGGATGTGCCAGGCGTTCAATTTGACGTAACATTTATATATGTACACCTCCCCGTTCGGGAGATAATTTGGCTAGACGGGCAAAATGGTCCATCTAGAGTATGAGCCGGCACGGTATGATCCGCTCGGGAATGCTGCGCTGACCACCATCCGCCACTGGGTATTCTCGAGATGTCTCTCCCCTCCATTACTGATCCCATTTTGACCGTTAATTTCCCGTTGTGTCTAGATTTTAAGTATAAATAAAGGAAGATTCCGTAGACCCAGCATCCTCAGTTCGCCGAGACTACTTTTACATCGTTACGCTGCCGGTCCGCGGAATCATTTTTTGCTAGAAAAAAGTGCCTTTTATTTATTATTTAATTTCCTGAAAAGTGTTTTTGAAATTTCTTATTTACCTTTTTGTTAAAAATAATAACTTTTAACTTTATACTGAATTTCTCCCACCGTAACACGGAGACCCACCCTATATTTAACTATTTTTAAATTCGATTATTTAGCCGCTCGGGTTTTAAAATATTTTGGGAATTTTTTAATAGTTTTTCGAACTTGGTATGGACTTATGCGTACCAGTAGGTGTACAGAGAGGTGACAGAAAGTTTGAGTTTTATAGGTATAGATTATTATTTCATAACTATTTACGCGATCTGGTGGCGTTAGTGACAGACATTGTTACAACGAAAATTGTCTATTTTAATACCAGAAGCAAAATCAAAGCATCGAGCGTTTATATAATTTTTGAAACTAAAATTTATATTAATAGAAAATTTTACAGCGGGCAATCAGTTCGAACAATGGACAACAAGGACTGCACATTTTGTATAACGAACAGATGTCGTGGCTACATTAAAAATCACGCAACTGCGCTGGACCAGAAATGCTCAAACAACGCCCCCTCGATACAGATATGCAAACGAAAGTTTTCATTTATTAGAGGCGATATACAATTCGATGGAATGCAACAATGTAAGAAAATAATAGTTATTAAATAAGACTTCCTCTTTCTGCATCAATAGTTTAAAAAAATGTTTTAATAATATTAATACATTTTGTATACATTACACAATATTGTGTAATGGCTACGATGATAGTAATTTACGATATGTGGTTACTGAATGAATTATTTAAAAAATTAAATTTAATAGTCAATTTATATGGTGGTGTTTTTTATTTTGATTTGATATCCACTTGACAAATAAATGGCTCAGAGAACGCCCAAAATTTTGTCGGGTATACCAAATTATCGCAGCAGTGCAGTGGTGAGAATTGATGGAGATCTGTAGAAAGTTATATTTTATATTTTTTAATAATTGCATGACAGATTATTCCATTTACCGTTTAAGTTTATGAGATGAGTAGGTACTTATATTTATTTATTCATTAATTTATCTGTTTATTTGTTTATTTATATATTTCTTTATTTTATTTATACCTATAAAATTCAATTTCTGTCTGTCTGTCTGTTCTCTATACAAATCGACACCGTTTGTCCGATTCGATTCAAATTTTACATTTGGGACCCGGCGGGTAACATAGGCAACATTTCCTCCCTATTCTCATACCCCTTCCCCTCCCCCTGATATATTTTCGATGCAAATCTGTACCGTTTGACCGATCGGAGTCAAAATTTGGAAACTTATTATTTAGGGCGGGTAACATAGGCAACATTTCCTACCTATTCTCATAACCCCTTCCCCTCCCTCTGACATATTTTCGATGCAAATCTGTACCGTTTGACCGACCGGACTCAAAATTTGGAAACTTATTCTTTAGGACATAGCGGGTAACATAGGTAATATTTCCCCCTATTCTCATACCCTTTCCGCTCCCCCTGACATATTTTCGATGCAAATCTGTACCGTTTGACCGATCGGACTCAAAATTTGGAAACTTAATCTTTAAGACTCAGCGGGTAACATAAGCAACATTTCTTCCCTATTCTCATACCCCTTCTCCACCCTCTGACATATTTTATATGCAAATCTGTACCGTTTGACCGATCAGACTCAAAATTTTGAAACTTATTCTTTAGGACTCGGCGGGTAACAAAAGTGACATTTCCTCCCTCCCCTTTTACCTTTTACCCTCCCCCTGATATATTTTAGATGCAAATTTGGACCGTTCGACCAATCGGACTCAAATTTTGGAAACTTATTCTTTAGGACCCGATGCACAGGCGACATTTCCCCCCTATTCTTTTACCCTTTCTCCTTCCTTTGATATATTTTCGATGCAAATCTATACCGTTCGAATCGAACCTTTGTATACTCTCACAAATTTATTTTAAACTTAATCCTTAACCTGTGCAACGCCGGGTATGAACAGCTAGTTTTAAATAAAATAGTATAATTGTGTATAATGACACGATAAAATGAACAGTTGGTAGACTAATTATAGCGATACATGACATAAACCATGAAATTTAATAGTTCTTTCAAAGAAAAACTGAAAATACAATATGTACCAAATAGAGAAAGAAATTAATAAAACACTAGCCGTACACCCGTGAAAAATCCCGGGACATGATAATTACAGGATTTTGAAGCCGAAAATTCATGAAAACCATTGGTTTTTTCTTAAATTGACTTTATTCGCTTAAACCTAAAACGAAGTATTAATAAAATAATAATATAAAAATGTCCGTGTAATTTAGTGGGACGACCCTTGCTTGTTGTCTGAGCTGCGCGCTGATTGCGTGTCACACTCTAATTGTCTAAAGTAATTATAAAATAATACAAAAATACCAAACAATCCAAAAAAGGCCAAGAGCAAAATATTTTTAAAAAAATAGATAGGGAGTGAGAGGAAGAACTTTAGTGAGGTGGCTGGGATAGCGGTTGAGTGGAGTATAGGTATGTATATGTGAGGAGGTTAGCGGTTATGTGTAAAAAGTAACTGGAAGTAAGTTTGACTGGAGTGCGCATATCAGTCGATTTGAGTCTGTCCGGTGAGGACACAGAAACGTGTGAGGACACGGAAAATTTAATGCTGTCATTAACACTAGGTTTACGGCACCCGTCAAATTGACGGATTTCCGAATTGCTTTGTAAATTTTACTAAACAGGCAGAAATTTTTTCTGATTTTTTTTAATGAGTTTTTATAATGGATCAGTATAAATATATTTACTGTTTTTTTTTATTCGGAAACCTCTTATTTTAGAAAATCTTGTTGCTTTATACCTATCTCTACGAACACCCGTCAAATTGACGGATTTGGTATGTATGTACTGTATGTGCCTACTTTCTTTCAGAATAAATATTAGATATCGATCTAAGGTGGTAAAGTGATAAAATGGTTACCTACCTCAGTACGCGTATACATCTGGCGAGGTACGTAGTGCCCCCAAGGCTTGCTGCATTCTATCCTGTATTTATGTGTAGGTATTAGAACCTCCAATTCGTATTTAAAGTAAAGTAAAGTATTCGAAGTAGTAAAGAATGTATTCGAATATATTATCATTTACTTATTCGATATTCGAACAGTTGAAATCACGAATATTTGGAGGCTCTAGTAGATATTATGGGTATATATATCACAAGAAATTAAATTTATTTTGTCCAATGAACCCCTATTTATTGGTAATGAAATGAAACTAACTCAAATAAATTAAAATGAATATTTTTTCTCCATTGCAAACATATGCACATACCTGCTTATTGTTTTCCCACCACGAACAATTGAACTCTCTCCCCTGTATTACATATTTATTGATACATATATGTGTGAATTTTTCGTCAGTTTGTTAAACGTATTGAATTCCTTCTTACTATTGTAGCACATTACCAAACCGGAACATTTGCATGGGAAATAAGACAATGCTGATCTTGTTACAGAAGTAGGTCAATCGAGAATGATTTGTATTGTGGTCAATTTAAAAAGTGAGAAAACGACGTTGCTTCAATGCCTCATTAACGAAGACTTTTTTAAATCTTGCCTTCTTCAATAGATGGTAAGATGTAGATTTTATTCAAGTTTATCTATTATCATAAGAGTTATTAGTGTTTGGCTCCGCCCGGAACCTTAATAAAGGCAAAAAGATAGTAAAATGAAACAGGTAAATTAATGTTGGTCAATGGTACAGCATCGTTTCTAGTATAAGTGAACGACCAAAGTTTCGGTTTCGATTTAGGCCAGTTTCAACCAAAAAATCTAGGTTCGACTGTGGTTTCGGTTTCGGCAAAATAAAACTTTCGCCGTATTGTGATATCTAAGGCGTGTTGTAACATTCGGGAGACGCCGGGAACAACTTCGGAAAAGAAAAAAATCTGCCCACGCTAACTGCTAAGCGAGTGCTGCTCCAGAAAGTCCGTGGAATTTGAACATTACAAGCATATAACAAACGTGTTGAATTACACGCTGTAATTAACATTAGTTAAAATAGAAGAATTTCAATGAAAAGCATCTCTGAAAAAGTTATATATTTTTTGCGGTTTGTACTTCACACTTTTAATAATAGCCTGCGAGCGTGAGCCGTAGACACGCACAATTCGGAAAAAAATTATATAATCGTCTGGCACATGTTTGTTACATGATTTCATATGAAACAATGTTGCACTTCAGACGCTCTATTTTCAAAATAAATTAATCGGCTGAACTTTGCGTCTTTTTGCGTATCTACATGCAGCCGATAGGTGAAGCATGAGTTTTTTCAGAATTCGAAAATAAACAACATCACATTCCGACAGATGTCTCCGATCTTCAATATTTTCATTTAAAGACCAAAAAATCCTCCCCACTATTCCGCAATTCACTACTCTACTCGAATAAGTTGAAAAAAATGATGAGAGGAAGTGCTCCTCTTGCTGAAACTGCTTGAAACTGCAGTATCTAGTGATAAATTAACTCAACGTGTGTGCATTCAAAAGTTCAATTTGTGTATCGAATGTGTGTTGTGAATTGTTATCGTCATCAACTCGCACGATGACATACGGAATTAACACTCTACAGTACATCGCCAATACACATTACCTAGGGAATTAAGGTCTTTATAAATGTAAGAAAAAGTACTGACAAAAGCTCTAAAAATACTCTCTAAATATCTATATAAACCAGTGATGCCTTCCTTTATTAGAATATCTTTATACATTATCAGTATCTGTATACAGTTTTTGCTTTTCGTATGCTTTTTGTATTGAAATGCTTCAGTAACAGTGTTCTCAACTACCTACATAATGCTGGCCGCTGTGCGTATAGGTTTATATACAGTATGTAAAAAAGCCAGTCCACAATAATTAACAAGTAGATTCCTGCCTAAATTATGAAAATGTTCACTTGTCTTCTGTAAAACGTTGGACTATCATTGAAGAACCTTATAGTGAATATTAAAAAATTATTAATAAAGTCTAAAATATAATAAGACTAAAATCTCGTAAAAAAATCTGATTAAAATTTCTGCGAGGTTTTAATCATTTTATTTTACTTGTATTAAAGCGAATGCAATAAAATAAAAACGCATCGTTTTACAGAAGATAAGTCTTGAACTATTGTACATATATCCATTAGGGAGGGCCAAAATTTTTTTCTACTTTTTTAAGAGGCGCAGCAATAAATAAATGGTCTCAAAATACCGTGTGGAATATTATTACATTCTGATAAGTATATCTGCCTCCGGATTGAAATCGATTAGTTGCTTGTTTTTTCGAGGTAAGTTCCAATTACGGTTCCAACCAGTAATGGTTACTTCCTTCATACATGGACAATTCTTCTTGACTACAGGTGTAAGATTGTTGTAACATTGTCGTGGCAAAAATTTAAGAAATATGATCAGAGCTTCCATTCCTCTGTCAGACATATGTTTGCTGAAGGATTTTCACGCTTTTTAAAATATTATTCTTCTTCTTCTTCCTTGCACTGTCCCAACTCATCGCCTAGGTAGGCTGTTGGGGTCGGCTCTTCTTATATTATTATACCTGATAATAAAAGTTATATATTTTTGAAATATTATTATAATAATAAAATAAATGTAATCTTTGTCAGTATTTTCTTGTAATAAGCAAATGTTACTAATACAATTTTATTTTCATTTTTTACACACATTTTTAAACTTTTCTTTAAAACTTCCTCAATTTTTTTTACATAATAAGTCAACACGGAGGCAGAAGATGATATCGCATTTTAATCAAATACTTTACGAAGGCTAATTTTCTTTTCATCTGGCACCTTTTTTTTTGCTGTAGGTACCAGATAGAAAACAGAAAAAATATCATACAGCAGTAACCCACCCTTATGTCTATATCTGGACACTTCGGAGGAAGACATTAGTAGACTAATTTCTGAACTGAAATTGAATACATATAATATTCATCACGTCAAAATTGACGGAGTGTGCAATGTTATATAATACCGGCCAAGACATGATTATAACGATACCGGAAATCAATGAGAATAGAAGGTCCACTCGGCTAATCTCGGTGACAATAAAGATATAAAAAATTATGTATAAATTAATCTCGCGAACGATAAAAATCACAATAAATGCACTCACATCGGATTAACTTCCAATTTTCGCGACGTGACGGCTTTAAAGAAATCACCGATATATTGGCATCAATATTGTATTTTTGACACGGATGACTAGGTACTTATTGATTATTCAATAAAGCTGCACAGTTTCACAACGAGATTTGTAATATGAAATGTTGCATGCAATTAACACTTTAGAAATCAAATATCTACTTATTTATAAAGGCGCTTATGCATTTGTTGTGTGATGCAATATTAAGACACAATGAATATTCATAACTAATTATAGCTCAACCGTGAAACATGTAGGTACATAAATACGCCCAGCTGATTAAAAAGAGTAACAGTGCATTAGGTTTATATTGTACTATATCGTTATTATATTGTAATATATATTACTATTATTCTTACAAAAGTGCACGCACACATATGTATGTACTCTCATAGCTAGTAGCAAAAACTTCGTGGAAGTCTTCGTAATTCAGTTTTGAATAGATTTTTTTTTACACTTTTACACTTTACACTTTGGGTATTATTTTCTTATTTTACCACAAATTTATTTTACCACCACCACCATTACTGATTTTACTACAGTAACTTATACGGAAAATTAAAAATTCATCCGCTTTAATACAAGTCAAACTAAATGACAAAAATCTTACGAAAAAATGTTTTTCTTACTTCTGCATGATTTAAGGGGTTATATACCTTTTTGTGCGGAAAAAATAAGGAAAGTTTGGATTTTTTTTTAAATATGTAGTAATAATTTTATTAAATCAAAGTTATAATTTTGTAATAGTATATTATTCATTGAATAAAACACGCCTTAATTTATTTAAAAATATTAACAATTGGCGGAGTTATGGCTCTTTCCCCGAAACCCTTTTTTTTTCATGAGGCTTGCGGTGATCACCATGGAAGTCCAGCAGGTTAACTGAAATCATAAAATCAAAAATATTTCATTAGTACATGAACATTCCTTGTACTTGAACGATTATTTAAATAAATATTTTGTTTTTTCTGCATACGGGAATGTTTTTCTCAAAAAATCAACATTTTGAGCTCTAAAAATTTTATTAAAAAATTCTTATCTGCATGATAAAAAATTATGCATAAAAAATGAATCGTTCAAGTACACACAACATTAATTACGAACAATTTAAAAAAAAATTGAAGAAAATCGGTCAAATAGTTTTTCTGCAATCGTGATCACGGCAAAGGCACTTTTGAAAAAACACCATTTCGAGATAATCGAGTTTAAAGTTTCAAGATTAGTTTATATAAACATTAAAGTCGATCAGGTAAACTTACAAATCATCGTCGATTCCGGGACCATATAGCGTGTCATCTGCACTCGATGCAGCCTCCAAAATATCTATTTGGTGTTGTCTGCTGGCCATTCGTCCCTCCCTTGTCGCACCTTGCGCCCGAAGTTCGGCCGTCGAAATTCGCCTCTCGTCCTGCTGCGCGACGTACTCATGAGCGTTGCTGCCACAATGCACCCCCATTGCCTCGAAAACTTTCAAAATAGATATTTGCCCCTCGTTGAATATACAGGCTGATGTATAAGCAGCAATTCTTACAGGTACTGCACCTCCTGGAAGATGTTTCGGGGACAGTTTCCAGATCAGTTGGTTGTAGCTCTCGTTGTTATTTTGAGTGAATCCACCGAGGCATCTTTCAAGCAATTCATCTTTAGATAAGTCTTCGTATATCGGCTTCATAATCTTCAATACATCATCGGGTAGGGGTTGCACGTATTGCACACGTATTGCATTTTACGTACTGTGAAATAGCCGTAAACACTTGAACAAAATTGATGATTCGATATTCCACCGAATGATCAATCGGCACATGAATATCGTCCTTCAATTTTAATTTCTTACGAGACGCACTGAAGCTACTTTCGTCCACTTCCACAGTTTGAGGATTAAAATATTGCTTCCTCTTTTTCGATCGCGATTTGTAATTTTTACTACCTTCACGAGTTACGCGTGTAATTTTTTGTCGGGAACTCATACTGATTTTTTGTAAAAAGGAAAATGTTCGATTCTTAGATGCTCACGCTTCAGAAGTTCGTATACAACTGATTTATAAGGGTGTTTGTATGGTCAAAAATGGAGCACGTTCGAGTAAACATCGTACCTACCTCATGTAATTAACTTTCTACAATAACAAAAGATTTACCGTTAAGGCGGAGCGACCCCTGATAAGCGCTACCTGCTAAGCGGTCCCTTACCGCTATCTGCTCAGCCGTGCGGCGGTTACGGGGCGCGCTTCGAAACTCTGCAACTTTTGATCTATTGCTTGGATCTTCATGAAAATTTGAAGAAATGTTCTCAATGAGTTTTACTTTCAGATAAAGCAATAAAAAAAAAACGATTTTTGAAAAAAAAAGAAGGTATATAACCCCTTAAATCATTTTAATAAATGCTCGTAACAAAGCGAGTGAATTTTTAATTTTCTATATAAGTTACTTTCATGATAATTTAACGTTTTGTCAGAAAACAGAAAATAGGTCAGAAGTAGCTTAAAGCAGAATGAGTAGCTTGTTGGTCTTGTGTTTAGGACTCTCGCCTCGTGATCCAAAGGTCGCGGGTTCGAACCTCACTCCGGACCAGCAAGTTAGTCCTATTTTCATAGCACAAGCGTTTAGCTTAGTTTGAAAATAGTAAGAATATTGATGGGACACGAATTCCGTGTTCGCATCTGTTTTTTTTTAAAAGGATTGAAAAACAATGCAAACATTTGACATTTCACTTAATGTGTAAAGGATTTCACGACATCTATGAGGAGCCACGTGTGATCAGTTCCACCAGGGTGGGGCGCTTGAGATAGCTGGTTGCGTAATCAGAATGGACGACGACAACCCTGTAAAACGCCTCACACTCTCCACACCACAAGGACGAAGAAGACCAAGAAGGCTCCAACTGCGATGGATGGACTCTGTCAGCGTCTGACATCCATATTAAAAATGTGGCATTTCATACCACAATTCATAAACCACCAATCTAGGCCACACACATACACACACACACACACATACGTGGCAAGAATGCCGCATAAGCAGATCGAGGCACAAGCAAGGTACAGCTGTCTACAGAACATTGCACCGTCAGCAATTCCGACGATTTATCCACACACACAGCTACAATTTAAGAAAATTCTTTGTTCGTAAATCATATAAAAAAACAGCAACCACCCTATACAGGCATGTCAGTTTTCCGTCGATCCCCGGCGTAAGCCGCGGGCTATAGTCCTTCGAGTATCTATCAAGTATCTATCATTGTCTTTGTAATCGTACTTATGTATAACTTGTACTTGTTTTATTGAGCGAATAAAATCATCAAGCATTTTACGACTTTGGAGAATCCCGGGTGGTGACCCTAATAATAAAAAGCAGCTTCTCCAAATCCGTCACGCACTTCATCCTCAACCAAAAACCCCAAACGAATAACAAACTGGAAGACAAAAGCAATAGACAAGATTGGAGAGGACTTCTGGATTCAGTCAAGGCCCACCCAGGGCTGTGTAGCCTATGATGACGATGATGTAAATAATATTTTCTATTCAAAATTTTATGAAGTCTCCTCCAAAATTTTTGCTACCAGCTAAGAGACACTCTCTTGCACCAGACTACGATCAGACTAAACCCTGACTCTAATCGTTTCGTAACTAACTTGAAGGAATCCTTATCAGTCTAGAAGTACCAGTTTTATATCAAATCCGCAATAGTTCGTGCGGCACCTACGTGCATATGTAGATAAGAAGCTATGTGATAAATAACTACGTAATAAATTTCGCGTGATTAAAAAATAATTTACTAATCCATTACAGACGCCAACACATTCTAAATTCTAATTGGTAGGTACCCTTCACGGATTATTATAAAACGAATTCACTATTGCAATATATTGTCTATTTATCTGCGAAATGTTTAATTACACCAAAGAATGCGGATTGCTGAAGAAGATAAGCCTACCGGCACACACGGGAAACATAAGAAAGGTTAGCGATTTATCCATGCAATTTTTTTCCAATGTTGGGTTTGTTAAAACTCGCGGTATCGTGTACAGAAAGAAATAAATTTAATCGATTCATATATAATGAAATTACAACTTGTGCTCAATTCTTAAATAAAAATGATTTTAATAAAAACATATTGGAAACTCGATGCTTTTTTACACGTTTTTTGGAGGTTGTATTGTACCTATGTGAGTGTATGGAGGGAGTATATGTGAAATGTATTTTAAGTGATAAATATAATAAGCTTGTTTTTATTTTCTTTTATTTTTTTTTATCATGTACAATGATAGGTAGGTATATGCCAAACTACACAATATATCATATTCGAGCAACTTGTATGGTTATGATTCTTGGGTATTGATCCAGTGGTTGGTGATTCGAACCTTATTCCAGGATACCAGAAAATTAATCCTATTTTCAAAGCACAAGCGTTTAGCTTACAAAAATGATGAAGCTTTACGAGACAAGAAATAGCTTAACAAGCACGAAAAAACATACACCATTTCAAAAAATAGCTGACATTGTAACAAATAAAACAAGACATAAGTATAGAGAAGAGCTTTAATTTATACAGTCACACACATACGAGTGACACATATGTTAAAATACCATAATTTAAATTATAAAAATATTCCTTAAGTCTCACCCCAAGATACCAAGACACAACAAAAAAATCAAGAGAAATTCTATCGCAGTTGTAAGTACCCATGCATAAGCAGAGCTTTCCTAATGATCAGTGAACATAAAAAAAAATATGATTGAAAACCCAGTTGTAAACGTAACAAAAAAATTGGAAAAAGGAAACATTTCAGTCAAAACTCATCTGTGAATCAAGTAAAAAATCAGTCGATGATATAGCAACGCCTTTATTAGATTCTTCAATATCTTCAACGTCCATTTTGTCTGATTCAACTACATCTGACATCACTTTTACCTCCAAAACTGCAACACCAACTTCAACCAACATTCAGGTTATGTTATGGTAACAGCAGGCCCCTTGGCAAGGGGCCTGTTACTACCATGAATTTTTCTACATTGGCGAAAAAAACTTCTGACAGATATGGAGTATCAGACAGCAGTAGACATTTAGACATTATTTTAGCAGTTCTGCACATCAATTGCAATTTTAGACAAGAACAAGCTGCGCAAAGCAGAAAAAATATTACGACACAAGATAGATATGTTTCAGCCTTGTATTTTGACAATCGTAAAGATACAACTCTAGTGATGACTTTTCCAAGTCCCAAATATGAACCTTGAAGCCGCGCGCCGTTTACTACGATCTAATAACCAATAATGACAAAAATCTTCAATTGTTCATGACACATGGTGGTGACGGTGAACCGCCTATTCTACGTTTGCCTTGACATAGGTACGCAAGCAGTTTTAAAATCAACGAAGACTGTCACTAAAACTAAAATAGCATCTCTCAATGTCGGTAATGCCTTTGTTGCTAATTACTTATAATTTATCACTTAATATATAACTATTCAATGACATAAAACTTACCTTAAATCGTTGTTTTATTATAAAAAATTAAAATTTTAATCAAGTAGGTATATTATGCCAATATGAAAAGATAAATTATGGGCTTTTTTCTTAATTTATCATAAATTGAAGGCAGACAGTCTGGAGACAGAAGATGATGTCTAATCGCTATGAAATCTTGTATATAATTAAAATACTTCATTTAACAAACTTTTTTCATTATAACAATTCAACAAGAACAAGACGATTTTTTTTCCATACATTATTAGCCCACCCTATATTTGGGCTGAATTTGAGATGTTTTTTATTATTGAATTTGTAATATGATTATTTAGAAATACGATTTTTCTCCAATTTATTTTTAATGTCAACAATTGGTGGGTTACCTTTTAAAACATTAGTTCTCAATTATTTACTCAATTCCCATACATTTGTTTTTGTTAATATCTGTACTTCGAATTTTAATTTATATCAAATATAAATTCATTGAATCCTGGAGGAGGACCCATGAGCCCCGAAAATTTTTGAAAAATTAATAAATAGTGGTTTATAGAAAGTGTTTCCTTGTTATCAATAATTATATTTCCATTTAAAATTCTTAAAATACTTACATTTCTCACAGCAACTCCTGTTGACAGCACGGCTGCGTACGGGCATTTTATATCTATCTACGGTTTGGCAAAGGTTAATTTATTATCGATAAATGGCGTTACTTAAGCTCTACATTTATTATCTGGGTACACGATAAATTTGATTATAGATGGAAAAGTATTGCCATAGCTTTATTTATTAACTTGTCTGTAGAGTGATTCGATTGAATATACAGAGGACTGTCGATTATCCGAGGCGGTAAAACACGTCCTTAAGAGGCCCCAGCACACGAATTTCATATTTGCTCTCGATTTTGCTCAATTTAACGTAAACTTATTGAATCATTTTGCAAAACCCATAGCTAAACAGGCTTTTAATCAATTTTATTATGATAGATCCATTAAGAGGCTCTTATACTTTCAATATTGGCATTAGTTTAATCATTTCCCGCTAAAAATGGCGCTAGTTTCGCTCAAACATGTATTATTTAAGCACAAAAAACGATAGCGAGAAATATACAATACTATAAAACGAAATAGAAATGTGCAAACTTTAACGCCTGACCTTTTAACTACGTAGTGCTACATACGTAACCCTTTCTACATGAACGTAAGTTTTGCAAGTTTGGCGAAATTTTTCTGTACAATAATTATTCGATCCTTATATTAGAGATGTGACAAAGCCGACCATGCAATGGATATTGTTTCTTTCTGAAATTTCACTCAAAATTTGCTTTTTTATGCTATTTTTCTGATTTTTAAGAAAAACATTTTTTTAAGATCTCCATTACATGTAACATTATGTTATTATTTTTTCTTTAGCGTTGAAAAATTGTATGACGTGTGTGAATTTTCACTATATTTTTTATTGTTTTATAACATTTTCTTTAATATCAATGTTAAATAATTCAAATAAAAACCATTTAAAAAAATTATGCGCGTACTTATGTATGCGCGTTAGAAGTTATACTTAAAAAGTAGAATAAAGACAAAATAATAATAATAATAATATTTTCGTTGTCTGTCCGTTACTTAATGGAAAGACGACTTTAGATATTTAGAATGTGACAAGCTATCAGCGCTCAACTCATGTTGCGCGGTCACGCAAAAGTTGTTATTAATTACTATACAGTCGTACACCCATGAAAATATGGTTAAGTATAAAGAGAATATAGAAATAAAAATATTCTGAATTATCTTTTCAAAACGTAAGACTTTCATGAAAGTAACTTATATCGAATATCTAAAATTAATTCGCAATAATAAAAGTCAAATAAAATGATAATCATCCGTATTCTGAACTAAGCAACATTGCTATTTCTGTATCTTGACAGTTATTGTATTACATTGTGATGCCGTTTTTTTGACGTTTTATGTTTGACAGGTTTGAAATTAATGAATTCAATCAATTAGAAAGATCATTATTCGTAATTGTGAATACATTAACATTTGTTTACGTTTTAGGGCTTTCTGATTGATTCATTAATTATTTCAAACATGCCAAACTTAAAACATCGAAATTAGTGTCAATATATTGTTATACATACCTGTCAAGATTGGGATAAAGATCTGACATCCCAATATTTTCAGAATAGCACAGATTAACTTTATAAAGTATTATATATTTATCAAATTTCTGAAGGGTGATAGTGCAAAATGATTAAACTTTTTTTTGCTTGTATTGAAGCGAATTTATTTTTAATATTCTACATAAGTTACTTAAATAACAATCAAAATATAAATCATAAAATCTGATTTTGAAAACTGGAGAAAAACGATTATTTGAAAAGATCAACAACTGACCATAATAAACGATTATAAAAAACATTCATGCATGTATGCGGTAGAAGTAATATTTAAAAACTAAAATAAAGACAAATTATATATTAATGATGCTCAAAGTATTGAGTTGTATAAATCTACACTGATCATTGTCTATTACTTTATTGAATTTTATGAAAAGAATGAAAACTCATACTTACAGAAATGTAACCTCAAATATCTAAATATAATAATTTGGTTGTCTATCCGTAACTTGCTGGAATGACAACTTTACATAATTAGAGTGTGACACGCAATCAGTGCATGGCTCACGATTATTTAAAAAGTATAATAAAAAACGATTAACGGAACATATAAACGAAAACAAAACGATTCATTAAAACAGGGTATTTAAATAATACAACATATAAAGATGTTATAAAAGGAAAAAAGAAGGATTCATAAGATCCGATTATATGAACTGGGGTAAAACGATTCATAAAAAATATCGACAATTGACCACAATAAATAAAAATATATAACGACGGACGACAAAAATGGAGCATATAAACGGTTCCTATTAAGGAACGGGCTATTAAGCCGGAGGATAAATTAATAATCGGGTTTTGCAAAATGATTTAATAAGTTTATATGTTCAATTTAGTCGCCCGACCAGAGTTGCCAACAGCGCTTGGCCTAATATCGCCGTTTCCTATACATAAAGTAGCCTAAAGTAGCCCAAACGCCAAAATATCAATATGAATAAAATAAAATGTAATTTTTATCAATTTATTTATAACATATTTATAATGTATTGATAAATAGGCCTAAGCCTAATATAAAAAACCGTAATGTTCGTTAAAAGAAAGTAAAGTAAGTAGATAGGTACCATTTTAAAAACACCGGAGACGTACATTTTGCTACCAGCGTGAAAACTTACCATGTGATTGCTTGGTTGAAAGTTGTTGCAGCACACCTCTTACATTCATATAGGTACGAATTCTAAGAATAGCGATCAGCATGGGTAGTTGCAGGCGATTCCTTAATTTTGTTTTAATTGTCCCCATTACGCTTAAAATTCTTTCAATGACAGCATTACACAAAGGTAATTGTATTTTTTTTCTTAATTATTTGCGATTCGGCTGATTTAAATAACTTGTCTCTGAAGTAGCCTAGTAGGCGACCAGTCGCCTTTTAGATTTTTTCGTCGCCGATTCTCTTTCTGAGTAGCCTAAATGGCGAAAAATCGCCTACGTTGGCAACTCTGCGCCCGACGGCAAATACGAAAATCGTGTACTAGGACCTCTTAATTGAAAATATTTTACAAAACAAACAAACTCAAAACAATATTATATCGTTTTACTGAAAATTTTTCAAACAAAACATCAAAACAAACAAACTCAAAACAATATTATATCGTTTTACTGAAAATTTATCAGTTAAAATAAAAACACAAAAAAATGCCGGTTCAAAAGATTTCACATCACTATTTCGTGAAAAAATGACAATTACCGTTGAGTAAAGAAATAGACGGAGTATCTTTTTTCATTAAAAATATTGTTTGCAGGTAAAAGAAAGGACAAAAATTCAGTGTATATACAGAACAAAGTCTATATATCATATTGTTTCAAGAAAACAGATAAGAATAATGGAAAAAAACATCAGAATCAGCCCGCAAAAACAAACAAAATTTGACAGTTGTAAAAAATAAAAATGGCGACATTCAAATTCAAGTATTTTTAATACATTTAACAGTTATTTTCTGCATTTACCGTTGTCCCCGCGATATGGGATTTCTAAAATGCATTCATTATACGGATATCTTCCCTTTATTAACACTCAGGCAAAGTTTACGCAGCATTTTAAGATATATTCGTATAAACTAGCGGGAGCGTAACCTGACGACTGGCGTAGTTGGTGTCCAACCAACGACTGATTTGAAAGAAAAATGATCTTTTAACAGACTATACGATTTAATTAATTCAAATTTCTGTGTATGAGGTAGAAAATTTTGAATATTTTTATATTAATGACAGTGAAATTTTCTTAGTACGCATGTAAAATTTAATTAAAATAATCAATGTTTTAATGGTTTTTTGGATGCTGCAATATAGGAGACGGAAAGTGAATTTTTATCTTTTTGTAAACGTTGTATTTAACAACCTACCCAAAAATAATTATATATTTTCCCCCAAACTTTCTGTTTGAACTTCTTTTATTCAATTTATTAAAAAAATATACGGTCTTTACGTGGAAATATTTCGAGAAAAAGTGTACCAAAGATAACTCTATTGCTAGAAAGATTAAATAGGGCTTCGGGATTATATTTTTTTTGTGATAATAACAAAGTATTTTTTAAACTTTTTTTAAACAAATGCTTTAATAGTAAATGGACCTTTCATAATAAAATTAATTGAATGCATGGTTAGCTGCAATTTAGGCAATAAGATTCGAAAACTTTACACTAAATTGACTCTCCAGACAGCAAAAACGTGAATCATGTACTATGGCGCCTTAATAGAATAATATTTAATGGATCTTTAGTTGGTATTAAGTAATTTTTATTTTTACTAAATCTGATACAAACCCATTCTCCCCTCATGACTATAAATTCTAATAATTATATTTTTTTTATAACAGTCGCGTTTGGGGAAACAAAGTTTGGCATAAATTCGAAATAAAGGATTTGCCCTAGACGAGATGGAAGGCCAAGGAGAAAGGTAATTAAATTACAATTCTTTTATTATTATTTTTTAATTTTATAAAAAAAAAATATTTTGCTAGGTAGTGGCCACTTGGCCACTGACCCAAAAAAACATATCGAATTATGCGAACTCTTTACGTGAAACTCACTAAAAAAGCCATTATTTTTGTGAAAAAGTCTGTATTTTTGTTATCAATTGTACTTTTGTTTCGATGTTTTTAGGACATTTTTTAGAAAATTTTTAACAATTAAAACGGCTAACGTAATATCAAATATATATTTAGAAAGTTAATAAAAACTGTCAAACGGTTTTACAGAAGAAATTCGTAAGAAGGTGCGTAAAATAAATAGAAATGCGATTTAACAATAAACGAAATAATACTCAAAAATTAAAAAAGTAAACCGTAAAAAAAGTTTTTATTATACTCCCTTTCTCATTTACTAGTTGAAACATTTTTTTTTCGCTTAACCTACGCGTTGGGCTTCGGTCGGGCGACCCTACGGAATAATAAAAAATTTCCAAAAATCCAAAATTATACTATAATCAGGTTCCGTTGAAATATTTTCATACAACTTATTAAGTTGTATGAAAAAACCATTCAAAATTTGAAAAATCCAAAAATTTATTAATTTTTTTTAACTAAAATTTTTTAACGAAAGTTTCAGCTCGATTGGATCACAAGAAAGTGGTTTAAAATGGATCCAAAGTTTTTTCGTCAGACAAGAAGACAAGCAGACGTCACGAGTTAATAATATAAAGGGAGTTAAAAAAAATGCATACAATAGTCCCACGGCAACGCGCGCAAAATGGCGCGAATGCCGATACTATTATATTATCTTATCTATGCATGATACCACCTATAGAATAAGTGATTAATTTTAGGAAAGAAAAGGGAAAATTTGCTCGCAAATTTCAATGAGTTGAATTTTCCTAATATTTCGGTGTATAACCTGGAGAAATGGAAAATTCTTCCGCTTAAATTGCGCGAAATTTTTGTATGTGAATGTACGGAGATGAGACGGAACTTTGGCTTTTCCGTGTAAATAGCGGAAAAATGTGAAAACAAGGAACGTAAAACTGAAAATTTACTGAATTTTTTGAGCTAATACCAAGATCGTGACATTTATATTCATAACGTACCCGATATTAACATATTTGTTCTTATTACTTGTGAAAAAAATAAATTTTGTCAAATTTAATTTTTTTTTCGAATTATATGAACAATGTGTATTGATTTATGGTGCAAGGAGCTAAAAATTATTTCAAATTACGAATTACCGGAGTTTTCGAATTATCGGTGTAAATTTACTACTAAATTAATATATTGTGGATTAAAAATGTCGAATTATGGCGAATTTCGAATTATCTTGGTTCGAATTAACGGGGTTATTATTCTGTATTCCAATATGAATTCCAATTGTGTGGTTGGTTTGAAGAAATTCCCAACTGGAATAAACCTATCGTTGTAATTATATGTATAGAAAAGTGAACAAATAAAAAGTTCTCTTTCCATGACTTGAAGCTCTCATGAAAATCATTTTATTATAAAAGAGCATATCCGAAAAACATACAATGAAATTGATTTCTTATTCCAGCAAGTGACTTGCAGATAGGCATAGAGATACATATATATGACATTGTCGGTAGTTGGCATTATCAAATCTTCTATCGTTAGACAATTGTTGAAGGTTTTAGAAGTACAGATTAGTTTTGTTAATATTTGATTTAATATTATTGTTCTAGTTTATCGGTCAACTCAGACTCATTGTTCACGGCACACACACAGTTTGGTGACAAATATAGAAAACTCGATTCTCAAGCATGGACATTGAAGAAGAAATTTGCTCAAGAAACAAGATGGTGCTTCGTTGTTATAGTAGTAGATTAAATATGGTGCAATTATTAGATTAATGAAACAGTAATGAATGGAAACTACACCCTGATTTGACAGCACAAACTATAAAAACAAAAAAAAACTTAAAATAATAAATAAAAGAAGCAAAAAACACAAAATCATGCCTATTGCATGTCATAATTTAATACTAGTGTTAAGATTTGCTCTAGGCATGTGCCTTATTTTTCTACTTACCTTTGGAAATACTACACACATTTTTATTAAATGTACAATAGTAGGTATATAAAAAACCTATTATTACAGTTTATTACATTTATATTATACACCCTGAAAGGCTTAAATTTAGAAATTGGGTTATTTTTTGGAGAAACAATTATTTTGTTGGAATTTTTTTTTAAAAACATAAAATTATACCTATTTTCTTAGAACTCCTCCTTCGTGTTTGCCATGAAACTTTCCCAGTGCATGTTTGTTCGAGATGAAAAAGAAGGTCGTATTTAGAAAAGAAGTTCTTATTTAGGAAATGAAATATCTACAAGTAGCATATGGATTTCTTATCCGATAAAGCATTTGTAAAAAAAAATGTTGAGGAAATCTTTTTCTTCTCTCTTAATTTTACATTTTTTTTTCTAAATCGGATATGATGTATTGCAGATATTCCATAAGTACCTACATGATCTTCTTTTCTATCTCTAATTGGTGTACATTAGGGAAAATTGAATGTCAGTCACGAAGGAGTTCTATGGAAATAGATATAACGTGGCCATTTTATGTTTATTTTTTTATTTTTCAGTAAAATAATAGTTTAATATGTATCTTACTTAATAAGTGCTAATAAAAATAATTACCAGATTTCTACCTAAATTTTACTCTCCAACGGTGATTACCCTTAAGAATATTATTAGAGTCTTATATAGTATAGTTTTATTACGTAAACCAGCCAATTACACACCATTTCCCAGGTTTATTGTTTAAGTTATAGAATCTTCTCTGCAGTTCTCAGTTTTCTGCCACGTGTCCTTAACCTCTCTAGTAGGTGTTTCGGGTCCCTGCAATGCAATTACCACCATTGCACCACTGCAGTGGTATCCAAAACGATTGACCGATAGACACCTGGCAGAAAATCCAATTTACACACAAGAAAATACTAGTTGGTAAGTTATTTTAAGAGTGTTTACATAATGACCGAAATTTGATCTCATGTATTAGAGTTTTGACAGTAGTGGTCAGTTAGTGTTTATGAGTTGGTCATTCCGTTCTGTATAAAAATACAATATACAATGAAGGAGTCCACTTTTATTTGTTTTTGAGTTGAGATTGAGATTGAGTTTTGAGACAAACTATGTGAGTTCTGTAGAAGCACATTATTATAATTATTGAATAAAATATGAGTAATTTTGAGAATATTATTATAGATATTAAGAAACCTTGAAGATTTTTTTTAAACAAACTGTGATTGATATCTAGTACAAAAACTGAAAATGAAGACTTATTTTCTTAGTCGTAGTAGTAAAAGAGTAATATATTTTTTGATAAAAAAAGTTATTTAATTCATAATAAGAAAAGATGCAATATATTTTTTGGCATAACAACTTCCACGATTTAATTTTATTATTATTATTAAATTTATTTAGCATTTTTTCATACCCACTAAGTATTACAAATTCAATTCCATTATTATTTTTCTTTTTTCGTTAATATGCTGCATTCATGTGAGTTCTATTAATTAACATTAATATTATTGATTTATTTACTACATACTAAAGAAACATTAATTTTTTTATTTTAAGTTTCAAATATAAGCAGATGATAACATAATTTTTCAGTATTGATACATTATCGATTACAGTACAATTCTAAATAGGACTCCGATATATATAAGGATACTTGAGAAAAAACAAGATTTTAAAAAAATGTTTTTAATACTGTGTTACAGTAATAGTGTTATACATATTTTGTGCATTATGCATTAAAAAGATTTTATTAATATCTGCCAAATATATCTGCACCGAAAATAATCTTAAAGAATGAAAGGTACTTCCAAAAAACCCCAGCCTAGGTTTCCGTCCAAAAGATGGTTTCATAATGTAGACAATACATACATTATAATATAAAACAGTTTGTCAGACGAAATGGGGGTTTTATGAGTCGTACTTGCTGCATACTAAAGCATAGATATACTTAGTTAATATTATCTTTTGGCCTAACACAGAAAAGATTGTACTTTTTTTCTTAATATGTAGCGTACTTTTTAAAAATAGGCTTAACTTTTTTATCTGAAAATATAATATTTTGTACCTTTTATATGTAAAACACTCGATTTACCTTGATAACACTTATTATTGTAGGAAAGTATTGTTATTAGTTTCTTACTTAAAAGTTTTTTACTTATTAGTTTCTTACTAATTTGTTACATATTAGTTCCTTAGCTATGAAATTGCCGTTTTATCATATTGACTAGTTTGAAGCTCAATATCTTCCATTCGACTTGGAATTCCAGATTCAAATTAAATTCTTATTAAAGCAGTGATATTCCTTTAACAATATTAGGCAGCCCTCGTAGCGCAGTGGCTTCCCACACCGAGGGTTCCGGGTTCGATTCTCGGTGAGGTCACAATTTTAATCTATGTGATATATTCAAGCCTGGGTGTTTTGTGATGTATTTCACTTCTGTAATTGGGCCTCCCGGTCTGTTGAAGCATAAAAAAATATATTAGTAATTCATTTGTTTTCCCGCCATTTTTTTGCTTTTATATTTCTATGTTTGTTACATACAATGCATAAAACGAAAATATGCGTTACTGTCAAATAAGAATTCCATCGTAGTGGCAAATTCCGAAACAGTGAAAAATAATTTTAAAGAATTCATCAATTCCCATTCCCAGGATTTCTTTTGCAAAGGCATCAATGAACTCCCATTCAAATGGCAAAAGTACATCGGCAACCATGGCTGATACTTTGAGTAATTAAATATTATTTTTCATAAGATTTTTTTTTAATTTTTCTAAAAGAACGGCAGTTTTATAGGTAAGGACCTACTATACTAAATGAGTGATTATTTTCATTATCAGTAGTACAAAACATATTGGAAATGAAATTGTTAGTTTTTATTTGGTTGTTTTCTAACAAATGTCAATTTTGAACAGTTAAAACATTTTTTATTATGAATACAGGGTGTAAACACATTAGCACCAGGTAATATGCTAACAATTTTTTAACATCGATAGTAACTAATTGCCAAAAACAATGTAGCTAAAGATAAGAAAATATATGATCAAATTTTAAAAATTACTAATAAAGACACAAAAAAACATGTTTGTTTCTTAATTTCACCTCTTTCTCCCACCATCTATCGTTTTCAATATCGCTTATTCCACACTTTTGAAGTATAAGATCTCCCGGGTTGACTATATTTCTATTGAAGAGGTAATGAATGATGCGGCAAACAGTTATCCCATGTCATCTTTTCCAACGTTGCACTTAGTCCAGAGAGTCGCAAATTTCTTTGAAAAGGCAATCCGTGTGAGTTAAGCCTTAATTTATAAGTTCAAATTGTTATATTTGGATAGGTTTAATTTAATATTGTTGCCATAAATTCATTAATTTTTTGTAAAACAGTTTAAGAGAACAAAGAAGTAAATAAATATCTTTATGAAAATAAATGTATGTAAAATCTGGTAGCTTCTCGGCGGGACCTGTAACTTATAGAGAACGCGTCCCCAGGTTGTGTATAGACGAATGCCAGTGGCGTGCAGTGGGTATAAACTTAGGTTATGCTGTGACTGACTGTATACCTATATTTAAAAAATATGTATACGTATGCATACCTATAACGAAATATACATATTTTGTATTTTTTTAAATGTATATAATGAACTGTTCCGAGTAGCTTCAATCCACAAAAATAACTGCACTATAAAAGAAGTACCTATAGTAAACAAGATTTTCTAAATAAATAAATGTTATATATAGATAACACGGCAAAAATTTTCAATATATTTCGAAGACGATTTATATATAATTAAATCGGAAATAATACTAATTTCAGACAAATGTTTCTTTTCACAAAAAAATCAAATATTTTATGATGTCGTCGATGGCGATGTCGTTGTAAATAATCATTATGATTTGACAAATCGTCGCTATATAAATATATGATAAATCTATGTGCCGTTTAGTACATTCTGAGATGAATGAATTCATTTGTCAATTTTTCATGTAAATAATGGACTTATACTAAAAAAACATTACCGTTCATCTGGAAAGTCTGCCTAATAATTATTTAAAATATTTTTTTATAAATCTAGTCTGTGCAATTATTTTTTGAAACAGTTTTATTCGTTTATCTCAAAATGTTCTAAAACTTCACATAGGATTAATTATATATAGAGCGACGATATGGTATTCACCATAGAAAAAAGAAATAGAAATCACACAAAAAGTTTTAGGTGGAATTTAAACATAATTCATTATCACTCTCCTACATCCTGAGGGAACTTGTAAAAAATATAATTTCTGTTGGTGGCGTGCGCGCAGTTCTCACCTGGCATTTGACCTTTCGAAGAAACACGCTATTCCATGATAAATTTATTGTCTATTACAAAAAACTTGCAGACATAGAGATGAGCCAAAATACACGGTTTAGGAGAGCAAGTTTTTTCTCGACTTGACTAGACCTATGGAACAAATTTGTTAGGTGCAAACAACTACGAGATAAATTATGAATTGACATTGGATTGAAGTTGGATAAAGAAACGCGAGAAATAAAACTTCTAGCCGTAGTATGAATTACGACTAGAATTTTAAATATACTTTTTCTTTAGATAAGTATTATTTAATTAATATTTGCTTGCTTGTATGCACTGCACCCTACTGGCGAATGTTCACCAGATATGGAGGGTAGGAGGGAAATCAAATATCTCTCGCAGACCAAGAGGTAGCGTAGGTAGCGTCTGACCCGAAATGTGCTGCAACACACAACATCTGCACCCCAGGTCGATGATCGTGGTATTGGGAAGCAACATTATCAGTACTGGCTTGAGGTCGAAGATGAGTTACATCAGTTGGGCTCGGTGCAGGTAACACCAGTCAGAGTTGAATTATCAACGGTACAGCTCTGGCACTGCATTGCGGAAGGCAAAGGAGAACCACCGCAATAAGATCTCCTAGCACGGGGGTCGGCATAAGTGACTCGCTGGCACATACGGCTCTTTGCATAGACGTTTGTGGCTCTTCAGACATAAACTCACAACTTCAGCGTCGGAAAATCTCCCATTCAGCTGTGAAAATCGCTACAACATCAGAATTTTATTTGAAAGTAGAAAGTTACGAAATTTGACCTCCGAAATGAATAAAACTATCTACAATTGGATACCCTTGGAAGTATTGTTATATAATTATTAAATCTACAGTTGCATATCTTTGAAATTAGTGAAATAATATGGCAGGGAAATGGAAAATGAAAAACTGATAATGGGACCATATATTCGGCCGTATTATGAAAATAGCAATATTAAAGCTGGTGTGTGTACACATATTTCCCACCCCGTCACCCGCGTAAGCGCACGGGGTGACATCGCACTGCACACGCATCTCGAAAAATCTCTGTCTCTCGCACGCGGTCAAGCTTATGAGCGTGACAGAGAATGTTATTGTTTTGTTTTTACTATTATCACGAAATACAGCGTGATATATTGTTTTATTCCCTGTTTGGTTTTATCCGACATATTTGAAAACATTACTAAAAGGTGCGCTTAGTCAAGATCTATCTAACGATAATAATTAGAATTTGGTAAACACTTGTTTACTATTTTTTAACGAATTAATTTTAGAGTTTATTTTCACATGTGCCACGGTAATCGACACATATTTTCTAATACCTCAGTAAATTCAGTCTTACGATTCCAGTAAATTATGTCATACTTATTGGCAAGGTGTAGTTTTATATAAATGACATAATTAAATGACAACAAGAGGAAAAATATATAGAACTCAAACCAAAACAGGATAATTTCACTGATAATAAGACTTGTAATAAGAGTAGGACATTCCCATCAGATTCTTCTAGTGATGAAGATTTAAGCGGCGTAGAAGAATTGATTTGAGATTCTGATTAGAAACAATAATGTAACCAAATAAAAATTATGTTTCTCCCAATATCCCATCGTTTTTTTATTTTATACACAACCCACCCAATTGACTCAAAGAGTTTAAAAACGGTGGTTTAATATAACAACCCTTTGATAAAGTAGATTATGTGGCAATGAAAACAAACATTTATTATATATTATTATTCTGAACTAAGCAATATTACTAGTTTCTGTACCTTGATAGTTATTGTATAACATTGTGACGCCTTTTTTTGACGTTTTATGTTTGACAGGTTTGAAATTTTATTTTATTTATTTTATTTTATTTTTTAATACAGGTACAGACCGCCAACAGATCTTTGATAACCCTAATAGATGCTCATTTAGTGACATTAGAGTACAAGTTTGAGTATTTTGAACATTTGAAATAATAATATATACCTAATACACTTTTTACGGTTAGTTAATAATTAATAATGAAAAATAATAAATGATAAAATATTAGGTCCTTACATATGAAATTGGCGTTTAGTATGGGAGGAACATAAAGCCGATTTTTTTTATTATAATATATTTATTTAATCAAAGTATGTACCATTGCTATCTATGCACTTTTGCCATCTCATAGGTAGTTCATCGATCCCTTTACTAAAAAAACCATTCGGACGGGAATCAATAAAATCTTTGAAGGCGGTTTGGACTGCCCCATCGGAGTTGAATTTTTTCCTTTGCAAGAAGTTATCCAAATTTCTAAAAAATGGTAATCTGTCGGGGCAAGGTCCGGAGAGTACGGTTGATGTCTTAGACATTCCAATTGAAGCTCCCCTAATTTGGTAGCCGTCTGTTGTGTAGTGTGTGGTCTAGCGTTATCATGAGCAGCAGGTGGCCTAGCGATTAACCAGCCTCGGTTGTTTAGCAGCTAGCTTTTCCATCATGGTTTGCAGTTGCTGACAATAGACATCTGCCGTAATCGTCTGGCCAGATTTAAGAAAGCTGTAGTGAACGACACCAGCACTAGTCCACCAAACGCTCACAAGTAACTTTTTTGGAGTCCATTTTCGCTTGGGGCATGGTTTGGCTGGTTCGGCAGGGTTCAGCCATTGC